>AWUE01020469.1:0-23428 GCA_001974825.2 Corchorus olitorius | reverse complement strand
TGCAATTATTTACATTATTTAGAGTATATTTAGATTATATTTTGAGCATTTATATTGCACTTTTTAATGCTATTTATGATATATTCTCACAATTTGTGTTTTTGAGCTTGTAGGTTAATTAGGAGTGATTTAAGGGAGAAAATAATAACTTTCAATCCGGAAATCCGTTCGAAGCAATTCAAGTGCCCATGGAAAGAGGATTCAAGGCTCTACAACTTTCATCAAGGACTTGGAAGCTAATTTGGACAATAAGGACGTCAAAAAGATGAAGAAAGATGAAATTTTGCGGAAACCTCATGCTGTCCGAACTGGGAGCCCGATTACCCCTCAACTGGGGGCCCGGTTGAAACCTACAACTTGCGCAAACTCACTGTCCTAACTGGGAGCCCACTTGACCCCCAACCGGGCCCCCGGTTGTGCCTGATGGAAATTCTTAATATTTTTCCCTATTTTCTGATTTTGCCCCCAATTACTCCAAACTAGTTTAAGACTTTCTGTATCCCTATAAATACAGACTTTTAGGACTATTTTGGGGACCTTTGGCTCATCAAAACTATTTCCTTGTAGGAGAGAAGATTTCCTTAGAGATCCAGTCTAAGATTTCTTTTCTCTATTCTTTTATGTTTATGTTCTTTAATAAATTATTCTTGTGTTTTTATTCATGAGCATGAGTAGCTAAATCCCTAATTAGGGTTAAGGTGTAGCCAATTGGGGATTAATACTTGATTTTATGTTTTGAATTGATTTTTCAAGTTGGATTTGTTTTTCTTGTTCTTCATACAAATTATATGTCTGGCCATCATATAGTTTATCATAGGGATTGTGTCATGTACTGACGGGTGAAGCATAATCTATGCACTAGGAAAACAAACAGGTTAGATTGGATTAGACATGAATCTTAGGCTAATTTGATAGATCTTTGATTACTTGTTCTTAATGAATCTAGTTAATTAGGCTTACATCGACAGATAGTAAATTTGGTTAATTAGGTATTCTTGTGGAGACTTGACGGAGCACATAGGTAATTTAGAGTAATCCTATTTCAACTTTGCATCAATTCAATTAATAGGTTAATTATTGATTTCCCAATTAGGTGAAACCTGAAGCCCTAAGCCTTTTAATTATTGTTTTCACATCTTATTTTATTCTCTGCTTTTATAATTTAATTGTTTTAATTTAAATTGCTTGATCACTCTTAATTTTCCTTCTCTTGATAGAATTAATTACAATAGAAATTCTTTGTTCCCTGTGGATTCGACTCCTGGAATACTCTAGGATTTTATTACTTCAACTGACTCTGTGCACTTGCAGATTTGGTACATCAGCAGCAAATTCCTTCCCAACAGATTACAAAACAGGACCAAAAAAGCTAAAATTCTTCAATTTGGTTAATTAGTAAAAACAAACGGGCAACAGAAATTACCTGGCCTTCCACGTTGATTCTGCAGGTCTTCCCTCTTCCTTATCTTAATTTTGACCTGTACAAAGTGACAAAAAAGCTGTTAGCGTCGAGAAAAAAGGGGAACCTTTTGATTCATTGAACGAAGAAAAGAAAGGGCAGGGGGAGAGGGGGGAGAGGATCTTACAGATTCTCCTTGATTCAAAAATACACGATCCTCACCTCTTCACTCTCACCCCTCGATCATCATTCTCTCTCTAATTTGGGCTCTCTCTCTCATAAACCCTCTCCCTTCCATCAAGAATTCTGAGCTTCTCTCTCAAGAACAACCACCATACACACACACACCTTCAAAATTCCCAGATTCATACATTCTCTCTCAACAAAAATCCAGAGAAAAAAACATTGACCATAGACAAAAATACACGTTTCACTCTCTCTCTAAAAAGCCATAGACTCTCTCTATCAAACAAGAAAAACACTGAACAGACACAGAAAAGAAAAAGGACTGCTGGCTTTCTGAATTACTTTGGGCTCTCTCCCTTTCGAACTCTCTAATTTGGCAGTAACAGAGGGTTTTCTTCGTTGAATCTCTCCCTCTTCACTCTCTTTGAGATTTCGCTCTCTCTAAAAAAGCAGTATCTCTCGAGGATGGGGTTTCTAGGAAGCAAAGTTTAGGGTTCGTAGTTTAAAAATTTGGGGGTTTGTCAAAATGCACATAATTTCTTGAGCTTAATGGGGCTAGGACGAAGCGCAGGGTCCAAAACATGGAAGGGAGGAATATAAGGGTAATCAGAGGTTTCAGTTTACCGGATTTGGGAGTTTGAGCTTGCGGTTGGATCTTTTTTCTGTGAAAGTTTCGGTTTTGTCAAGAAAGGAAGAGAGATAAACTCATTTTCGTTGATTTGGAGGTTGTCAGCTGCCAAATTAGTGATTAACAGAGGGAGATTGACAGTGGTAGACAAGGTTGGAGAGAAACGAGGCTCGTGAAGAAGGAGACGCAGGGAAGAAGAAGAAGAAGAAGTTAGGGTTATAAACCCTCCCTTTCCTTACACGACGTCATTTTGGGGTAAGATTCTTTCCTTTTTTCTTACAATTTCTGCGATTTGGGGACTCCTTCTTGGTGATGTTTGTTATAAATGGCTATGTTTAACTAATTAGTGCATGTTTACTGATTAAACCAAAATCATACATCTTTTTATTAGCTTTTTCCTATGCTTTTTGAGTATTTTATGCTTGATTATGCCTTATATTGGTCATATTTGTGTTCATAGGTGTTGACAAAGAGAAAAGTGCAAAATCATCAATTTTGTACCTCTGTAGAGCCTTTTTGGATGATTTATGACACAAATACTTTCCAAGGAAGTTTTGAATGAAGAATGGAGCCAATATGTTCGTGATTGAAGAGCTTGAAGAGTCAATTTTATGCTTATCAAAATCATAAAGTTGATTGCTTGGCATTTTTAAGGGTAAGGAGCAAAGACAAGTTCAAGGCAAGAAGACATGTCAAGGTGACGAGCTATGACACAGCCCATCTGGGTGATCAGGCGAGACACATGGATCTTCAAATAAACCATGTGGGCACCCAGCTGGAGTCGTGACACTGCCCACCTGAGTCCTCAAGCAAACCACATGGGTGCTCAAGGCAACCATGTGGGCGCCCAAGTGGAGTCGAGGTCCTTATCCCGCGCGTGCTCAGCAGCCATCGTCGACACTTCTATATCACTTCCTCTTGAAGCTACTTTAATTCTTTCCAGATTTGGTGATAGTTCGGGAAAACAGACATAACTTTTGATCCAGAACTCCAAATGAGGCGTATGAATATGCGTTGGAAAGCTAACTCAGAGAGCTACAACTTTCGGGTTTTGGTCAAAGCCCAGATCTGACGATTGCATGGACGAAAATGCGCCTAAAGTCTGCGGACAGAATCTGTCTTGGGCCTGACTTGCGTTTTTGATGAATTGAGCCCATATAACCTATTTGGGTCAGCTTGAAGATATGGAGAACAGCCCAGAACGTCCCTAGGGTTAGTTTAAGTCATCTAGAACTCTAAATTAAACCCTAGGCAGCCCCCTATATATACCCTCTTATCCTAGAACCCTAGCATAGATAGAGAAACAACTTACACACATACAATATTCTTAGGTTTTTGCGGTTTTGAAGAGGTGGCCGCCGCCTCCCTCTTCTCTTCCTATTTTCTTTGTAAGTTTTCCAGCCTCTCATGGATTTGAAACAATCCATGAGTAGCTAAACTCTTATACTTCTTTTCCTTAGGTATTTTTTTATCAATGAATCTATGGTGAGACTTTTGTTCTTAATAATTTGATTTTTCTGTTTGAATATGTTTCTTATCCTTGTACTTCATCTTATGTGTTCATATTTTGATTGATTTGGTGCGCAACATATCTTGATTTGGCCGCTATCTATAGGCCGAGATGGTAATAGATGTAGATGAGTTTGGTATTGATTTATCATGCATGCGGAAAAGTAAATCTTAATGCTTGTCCTATGATTCTTCCTAGGGAGATGCTTGATTAGAAACAATAGAAATTGGTTTTTGCGAGATGCGGATTGATTTTATTAGCATGTTGGAGGGTTGAGTATTCTTTTCCTATACAAATTATTCAAGTGGAGTTGTTTAAGATATTAAGAGGATTACTTTATTCCAATGAAAATTGATGTCTACGTCTTAGGCTATATATCGATTTGGGGTAATTTATGAATCTTAATTACCTAAAGGAGAGGAAGTATGTTTTTAATCAATTGTTTTTCTTAAACTATTTTCTAGATCTTTAGTTTAATTTTATTTTTTTGTTTTCTAGTTTAATTTAGCTATTTTGAAAAACCCATAAAAATCCCCTTTGGTAAGACTTTCTTTAGTGTAAATTGGTTTTAATTTGTTTCCACCTTCTCTGTGGGATTCGACCCCTACTTGCCCTACCTATTAGTTAATGGTTTGTGGGGATTTATTTTGTGATTGCTCAACGACTCGGTCACAATTTTGACGCCGTTGCCGGGGAAGAAAGGAAGCAACAAGAAGATTGAAGACAAATGACTACCTAAGAATTTCTTACCCTTATTTTTTATTTTTTTTCGTTATTTTTCTTTTGTTTTTATTTTTGTTTATTTTTCTTAGTTACTTTTAATTATTGAATTTTTCGTTTAATTTTTTTTTCTAGGAGTTGTATGCCAAATACAAGGAGTAGTGGTACTAAAGACTTAGAATTCAATCCTGAGCCTGAACGTACACTCTTTACACTAAGGAGGGGGAATTTGATTCGAGACCAAGGAGGAGATTCGTCAACACCAAGTTCTTAATCTAGCTCTCCACGTTCCACCACTTCTTCTCACTACTGGAAAACGCTAATATAGGGGCGTTTATTTAGCGGCGTCAACAAACGCCGCTATTTGATTCGCTTAAATCAAAGATAGCGGCGTTTCGCCCCGGAAACGCCACTAAATTGCGGCGTTTGGTAGTACAAACGCCGGTACATACAAAAAAAAAGTGCGGGAAAATATTTCCGCCCGACTAATTTTAGCGAAAATTACATTTCTAAATACAATAGCGGCGTTTCGATAGTAGATGCCGCTATATATAATGTTTTCCAAAGAATAGAAATTTGGTGAAACTAAAAACACCATTTATTTGTTATGCATAGCGGCGTTTCTCATGAGAGACGCCGCTAAATAGTGGCATTTCTATAGTAGACGCCGCTATATATAATGTTTTCCAAAGAATAGAAATTTGGTGAAACTAAAAACACCATTTCTTTATTATGAATAGCGACGTTTCTCATGACATACGCCGCAAAATAGTGGCGTTTCGATAGTAGACGCCGCTATATATAATGTTTTCCAAAGAATAGAAATTTGGTGAAACTAAAAACACAATTTCTTTGTTATGAATAGTGGCATTTCTCATGACAGACGTCGCTAAATAGTGGCGTTTCGATAGTAGACGCCACTATATATAATATTTTTCCAAAGAATAGAATTTTGGTGAAACTAAAAACACCATTTCTTTGTTATGCATAGCGGCGTTTTTCATGACAGACGCCGCTAAATAGTGGCGTTTCGAGAGTAGACGCCGGTATATATGATGTCTTCCGAAGAATAGAAATTTGGTGAAACTAAAAACACCATTTCTATGTTATGAATAGCGGTGTTTCTCATGACAGACGTCGCTAAATAGTGGCGTTTCTATAGTAGACGCCGCTATTTATAATCTTCTACAAACAAATTTTTCTGTCTTATTAATCTAAATGACGCCGTTTGGATATGGCTTCACTTTGACGCTTAATTAATTTGCTTATTCATTTTCTACACAAAATTTGTTCTTCTTCATTTTCGACTCAAAACCAAAAAGCCCATGAATGTTGCAGAGGAGAGGAGGGGAGGGGAGAGAGATCCTTTGATGGTTTGTTCGGGTTTGCTCAAATCCATCGATCGTCGCTCTTGCCCGTATTTATTGGGTAATCTTCCTCGTTTTTTTTGTTTAAATTCCTGTGTTGTTTCTGTTTCCTCTTGTTCAAAATCCCTAACTTATTTCTTTCCCCCTTCTTCTCAAAATCCATATCCTGTCAACTACAACCTCCAGAATCCCTTCTTCGAAATCCATATGCCTAGATTATCGCGAAATCTAGGGTTTGGGTCTTATTGAAAAGATGAGTTCAACAGGAGGATCAACCAAAGGAGGGCGAGGCAAGCACTCCACATCGAAGTCCACATCGAGGTCTCAGAAGGCCGGGCTTCAGTTTCCTGTTGGAAGGATCGCGAGGTTTTTGAAAGCTTGAAAGTAGGGGATCGTGTCGGCGCTGGAGTTCTCGTCCATCTCTCCGCCATGCTTGAGTACCTGGCTGCTGAGGTGGGTTTTCAAGCATTCCTCTTAAAAATTGAATCTTTTTTCTTGCTTTGGCTTAGATTGTTGATTTCTATGGATTGGGTTGATTAGATTTTAGGGCAAAAATGTTATTATTTTTATTTATGAAGAAGAGACGATCTTAAATTCTTTTCGGCTTATTGTTAGATTTTAGGGCTTTTCTCTCTTGCTCTTTGTTTTGTTTTGTTTGGTTTTATCAATTCATAAACAGTTTTCTCTCGTCCTCTCATGATCTCTATCGTCTTCCTCCCTTTCTTCTTCTTTCTTTTTTTTGCCTATATCTTTGGTTTCTTTTAATATGCAGCTTGCAAACATCATGGGTCGTTTCGAGTGGCTAACATGTCCAAGGAAGGTAATTATTGGATTCAATCTATTTATTGATTCTTCAAACGCATGCTAGTTCTTTTTTCAAAGAAGTTATGGTGTGAGGATAATGCTTGCAGGATTTATCAACTGGTTGGCTTCTGTTCATTGGTGTGGTGCCATTGGTGGTCAAGAATCAGAATGGCATGTTTATCCTAACATCTAATTATTTAGTACCTGATCTTAACACATTATGACATTATGCTTGCTGCTTGCAGTTGTAATCGTGAGTTCAATTAGTGGTCTCTTTTATATGCTGGTTCTTTGAACATTCGACCTTCAACCACTATTGGGACCTCTGGAGTGGCAGAATGGATAATGGACCCGTTGACTCGTCAAATTCACCTTCTGCTAAAGCTCCTGAAGTACAGCCTCCAGCTGCCACAAACTCAGGACCAGATAATTCTACACATGATGCACCATCAAAGCTGTCATCATGGGCTAAAAATTTAAAAATTCCCTAGCCATTTGCTACCTCACAAGAAGATTCACCAACAGGAAATGCTGGAAAATCGACTTTTGCAAGGTTTACCAGTGGGCTAGGACTCCGCCAATCTCCAAAATCTCCTCCTGCTAATGATGGTTCTGATGGAACTTCACCAACGATACAACCTGGTTTTTTTGGCACAATTATAAATGACATAGTTGACTCATCTAAAAGTGCAGTGAAAGCTGTACAGGTCAAGGCTCGTCATGCTGTCTCACAAAATAAACGGAGATACCAGGTGGGGCTTATACTTTTGAGTTTGTCTTGTTTTTATGGTCAAGATTGCACTTTTCTTTCTGGAAAGCTCTTTAGTGTAGAAATTTTTTTCTTTTTAAGAAATTATCTCCATATTATTTCTCGTCTAAAAAGAAGAATTTACATGTGATATGTATATGACTAAATCTTGTAATTTTGTCTCAACTATGACCTGTTATAGGAAGTTGATATTGAGAAGTGATCGGTCGTCAGCAAATCATAAAAATAAAAATCCCAACAATTACTAACTAAAGATAGTTAGGGCAAGTAGGGGTCGAACCCACAGAGAGAAAGGTTATTATTCTTTTTTTTAAAACAAACAAATAAAATAAAGAAGATTTTTGAGAGTAAAATTAGGTTAAACCAATCTAGCAATTAAAATTATCTAAGAACGCAATCAAAAAAATTAAAGAAAACAATTAATCAGAAAGCAGAAGATGAGTTGAGAAAATAACTAAAAGAAACCTCCAACATATAATTAATATCCCTCTTGACAACAATACCATGGATCATTGATATCTAAAAATTATGAAAACAATGGATAGCTTGCTTGGAATTTAATCCTAAATTACCTTAATTAGATAAAACTCTTGATCCAGTGTGAATTATCCCTTTTACTCTTTAAATAATTACCTCTTGATCCAATGTGATAATTACTCAAGATTAAACCATTAAGATCTAGTAATTTACAAGCACAATGGGCAATTAAAAATTGGTCAAAGATTCTTAAATCCCTTGGAAGGAAGATCCTTCGCTTCCAATTGCTACCAAACAACTAAATCCGAAGATCCTTCAAGATTTAATTTAGCTAATGCTACTTAATTTATCAAGAAAGTGCTAGCTTCAATCTATCAAAACAAGCAACATAGAATTCATGCAGAGATATTAAGAAATACCCAATTAATTTTCATATAAAAGCACAAAATCTCACCATAATATAAGTCAAGAGATCAATTAAATTCTACATTGGAGAAAAGAAAAGGATTACTCACTCATGAATTAAGTGGGCATCCAAAGAAAAGAAGAAAAACGTATCTAAGGATGGGAAGTAGAGGGGCCGGCGGCTCCTAGGGCAAAACTCCTCCAAATCTTCAACAATTCTTCAAAATAAAATCTCTAGATCTACATATACTAAAAACCTAGACCTAAGGTGGCTATTTATAGTGAAAATAACCCTAGGAATTCCAATCCTAACTTGGAAAGAAGTCTAGGACGGTTTAAGGGTCTAACTTGGGCTCCAAGTTAGATTAAAAGTCATCCTAGAGTAGAATCCAAGTCAAAATAGGATCCTGAATTTTTGCTGAATTCGTGCAGTGACTTCGACGGAATTTTTGGGCTTGAAAACGGCAGAACTGGGTCTTGGACTTCAAAAGAAAGTTGTAGATCTCGGAGTCAGCTTTCCAACGAGTACTCATGGACTTCAATCGAAGGTCTGAGCAGAAAGTTATAAATTTTCTACCAAAACTGCTCCTGAATCCTAATCCTGTTAGAACTAGAATCGGGAATCTACGGGATTTTGATATTTCCTTGGATTTAGGAGTCATTAATTGGGATTTTAATTCCAATTAATATTTTATATGGTCTGAGTATTTTCCCACATAAATTATCCATAAATACCAAAGCTTGAGAATTTATCCATGACTTGTCTTCAATTAAAGCTCCAATCTTCAATCCTTGCTTCTTGAAATAAATCTTCGATGGTCTTCAAGTCTCCAATTTATCTTCAAATGGTCTTCAAACACGAACTTCGAATCTCCAAATCTATGCTCAAAATTGCTTTGCTCAAATCTGTGTAAAAAGTCATAAAAATAGCTCCAAAAGTAGTGAAAATTATCAAATTATCAATTTCACATCTCATAAAGACTCAAATCACAAATATTAACAAAATAACATATTTTTAAGCATAAATTGATCCAAAAACATAATAAAATAGCCATAAAAATAGGGTTGTTTTTGACTCGATCATATTTTCCCCCACACTTGAACTTTGCTAGTCCCTTAGCAAATCAATGTGTTAGTTAAACAAAAACCAATTTTTCTAAAGATCAATTTGAACTCACACACTCATCAAAGAATCAATTCAATCATGAAATCAAAATAACAAAGAATAATAATAATACTAAATTCAAAAATCAAGACATAACAAGTATCATCATTCTTAAGTAGCCATAATCAAAAGTAGTTTTAATCACTTACTATTTTTCACTTTCTATAACTACTTCTTTCTATAAGCTTATGTTTTCCTCTCTTTCTCCATTACTCAAAAGATTGTAGTGCCATAGATATACATCAAGGGTCATTGTGGGTTATAATAGATTTTCAAGGGTAATTGTTTTTAGAAAATTGAGGTTACTAACCTCGAAGTGTTCATGATTTAGGGGTTACTAACTCCCTTTTGAGGCTACTAGCACTCTAGAAGGACTCCTTTTATTTTTTCAGAGGGACAATATTTCTGCAATTTCATGCCTCTTATCCTCTTTCCAAGGGTTACTAACTCCATTTGTTTAAGAAAAGAGTGACAACAATGGATTTTTTTTTAGTATGCAGAAATACCTCTTCTCCTCTTGTCATGAGAGCACTTCTTTTTATGAAAACAAAATTTAAATTACCCTTTTTATAAGTAGTCCCCCACACTTATTCTCGACATATACCAATCATAACTTCAATCAAGATTGAACACAAGTTCTAGAAATAGATAATCATAGAAGCAATTAATAAATAAGATCATATCACAAACTTCAATTATACCTAATTCTAAGAAATCAAACAACATGCTATAACTCAATCAATAAATCAAACATTATTAAAATTCTAAGCATTCATCAATCATAATCAAATCAATTAATCAATTTATGTCATGAAAAATTCAAAAGGTATTCAAAAATTTCAAGTTTTTTGAAAAATTTTTAATTTTTAATTTTTTTTCGAAAATCAATTTGAAAAATTGGGGAATAATCAATCCAAAAACAAACAATTCAAAAACAAACAATTTTCTATCCTAAGTTCTCATACAAATAAATAGCATATGACTCAATTATTGAAGCAATAAACCTAAACCTATCAAGTAATCACCCTCCCACACTTAAAATTCACATTGTCCTCAATGTAAAAGCAAACAATTCATGCAATAATATCTTAACAAAAATAAAGAGTTAAGGTTCAAGAAAACATACCTGGTGGCTTGATGAAGATAATTACTCAATCATAAAGGCAATAGAAAATTAAGGTGATAGGAAAAATTAAACTAGATAGTTTATTAGTGAAACTTGAAAATTAAAGACATAAAATAAAGGAAATTGAAAATTAAAGCATAAATAACTAATCCTAAGATGCATAAAAATAAATCTAAAAACAAGAAATTTAAAACTAAACCTAAATTGGTTTATGAATAGCCTTCTCCAATAAATTGAAGAGGTCATCCAAATTCGCAATTATATTATTAAAATCATCTCTTAAGCTAGTAATTTGATCACTAATTTGGTTGCACCAAACAAGAAAAGGGTGAAGCTCTTCCTTTTCTTGATTAACCTCCTCTTCCTCTTTCTTATTCTCATCACTAGAAGTAAAGTCGACTAATTTCTTTTCTTTAGTCGACCAACTAGCTCCTTATCGACGTTGATCTTGATCCTTGAAGTCGAAAATTATGCTTCCTCTTATCGACACTTACTCCTTGTGTCGACTTGGCTTGCTTCAAATATTGCTTTCAACCGAACTTTGCTTCTAATTTTTGCTTCTTAATTGTGATGAATATAGTAGGGGTAGAGGTGTTTATATAGTGATCAAATCCTATTCCTAAGAGATTTTAGAGTAAAAAGTAAGAATCATACCTGGATTAGGAGTCCATTACCTAATTAGAAAAGGCTGTCATCATCCAAATCAATTAGGAGTCAAAATCCTAATTGGAAGAGGAGTGCGCACGAGAGGAGGAAGGTGCCGCGGCACCAAGGCAATTGCCATGTGCGCGGGCTGGACAGGGCAGTGGCCTGCTGCTTGGCGCGCGGGCTGGCCTGGCGATGCCGCGTACTGGCGCGCGGGCTAGACTGCTGATGCCGATGCTTGTCCGGGCCATGGCCTCGGCATGGCTGGTCGAGGCTCCGATGTCTCCTCCTAGCTGGCGCGCGGGCTGCGCGGATGGCCTAGTGCTACCCGGTGCTGGGTCTCCGCATGGCTCGGTGTGGTCCGAGCCTTGGCCTGCTTGCTGGCTGGTCCTCGCAGGGGATGGCCAAGTCATGACCGGGCTGTGGCCTGGTCATGTCCGGGTGCCATCGAGCTAGAGCCGGCCATCCGTGGTCATTCTTGGCTCCTAATTTTTTCTTCCAATTAAATGTCAAAATTCTTTAACTGCAAAATAAAAATTAAGTTAGAAATTAAAATTATTGGGTTGCCTCCCAACTAGCGCTTGTTTAAAGTCATTAGCTCGACTCCTTTTCCTATTCTATGTAGCTCAAATTGGAAGATAAATGGGATTTTCCAATTTAATTTCTTCAATCATCATTGTTGGCAATGCTTCAAAATACGGTTTGAGCCTTTGTCCGTTGACCTTGTACTGCTTCTGGTTACTTGGATTTTTGATGATAACTGATCCATTAGGATATACTTGAATTACTTCAAATGGTCCATACCATCTCGATCGGAGCTTCCCAGGATTTTCCTTCAATCGATTATTAAGAACTAAAACCTTTTGTCCTTCAAGAAACGATCTTCACAAAATTCCTTTGTCGTGGATGTCCTTGGTCTTCTCCTTGTAGATCCTTGAATTCTCGTATGCTTCATCCCGTATTTCTTCAAGCTCTTGTAATTGCAGCATCCTTCGAATTCCAGCTTTGTCAAAGTTGAGATTGCATTGCTTTATTGCCCACCATGCTTTATGCTCTAGTTCCACAGGTAGATGGCATGGCTTACCAAACACAATTCGGTACGGGGACATACCAAGAGGTGTCTTATAAGCTGTACGATAGGCCCATAAAGCGTCTCCTAGTCTCATGCTCCAATCTCTTCTTTGAACATTGACTTTCATCTCCAAAATCAGCTTCACTTGGCGATTTGATACTTCAGCTTGACCACTGGTTTGAGGATGATATGAAGTGGATACTCGATGTCGAACTCCATATTTTTCAACCAGTGCTTGGACAATCTTGTTGCAGAAGTGAGTACCACGATCACTGATGAGGGCTCTTGGAATGCCAAATCTATGAAGAATATTATTTCTCATAAATTTGACTACTGTCTTCGCATCATTCTTCTCGGTAGCTATGGCTTCAACCCATTTAGAAACATAATCAACAGCTAAGAGTATATAATACTTCTTATCTGATGGAGGAAAAGGTCCCATGAAATCAATTCCCCATACATCGAAGACTTCAGCAACAAATATAGGGTTTTGAGTCATTTGATTCCTTTTCGATATGCTTCCCGTTCTTTGACAGGGTGGACAGGTCTTGCAATACTCATAAGAGTCTTTAAAAATTGAGGCCAATAAAACCCGCAATCTAAGACCTTTCTTGCAGTCTTCTGGTGTCTAAAGTGTCCTCCACATTCATTGTTATGGCAGAACTTCAGAACTGATTGAATCTCGTTATCCGGAATGCATCTTCTCATGACTTGATCAGAACCGTGTCTCCATAAATACGGATCATCCCAAAGATAATACTTGGCATCACTAATGAGCTTCAATTTCTTTCCTTTGCTAAGATCAGAAGGTAAACGACGAGCAACTAAGAAATTGACTATATCAGCAAACCAGGGTGGATGAGAAACAGCAAAAATTTCTTCAAAGGGTAGTGCTTCGTTGATTGCAGTTTCTTCCTCCTTGCTTTCAATTCTGCTTAGATGATCAGCTACGACGTTCTCTGCTCCCTTTTTATCCTTAATTTCGGTATCAAATTCTTGAAATAACAAAAGCCATTGCATAAGCCTAGCTTTTGCTTCTTTCTTTGACATTAGATATCTCAATGCAGCATGGTCGGAGTAGATTATCACCTTGGATCCCAAAATATATGGACGAAACTTCTCCAAAGCAAAGACAACAGCTAGCATCTCTTTTTCGGTGGTGGTGTAGTTCTTCTGGGCGGCATCTAGAGTTCTTGAAGCGTAGTAGATAACATGAGGCAATTTATCTATTTTTTGACCTAAAACAGCTCCAATAGCGACATCACTTGCATCGCACATGATCTCGAACGGTAGTTTCCAATCCGGTGGCTTCACAATTGGAGTGGTGGTGAGGGTAGTCTTCAATTTGTCAAATGCTTCCTTGCAGTCGTTTTCGAACTTGAACTCTACATCCTTCTGAAGTAATCTACACATCGGTGCTGAAATCTTCGAGAAGTCTTTGATGAATCTTCGATAGAAACCGGCATGGCCCAAGAATGAGCGGATATCCTTAACACATGTTGGATATGGCAGGTTCTGAACAACGTCAATATTGGCTTTGTCAACTTGCATCCCTTGTTTAGATACCACATGGCCTAGAACAATGCCTTGTTATGCCATGAAGTGGCATTTTTCAGCATTTAATACCAATTTGGTTTCAACATACCTTTTCAAGATTAATTCCAAGTTATGCAGGCATTGATTGAAGTTATCTCCATAGACTGTGAAATCGTCCATAAAGACTTCCATCTTTTCTCCCACATAATCTTGAAAGATGCTCATCATACACCTTTGAAAAGTCACAGGTGCATTGCATAAACCAAAAGGCATTCTGGTATAAGCATACGTACCAAAGGGGCAGGTAAAGGTGGTCTTCTCTTGGTCTTCAGGTTCTATTGGAATCTGGAAGTATCCTGAGTATCCATCCAGAAAACAATAGTAGGCCTTGCATGCTAATCTCTCCAACATCTGATCGATGAATGGTAGTGGAAAGTGGTCCTTCCTTGTTGCAGAGTTTAATTTTCTATAGTCGATGCATACTCTCCATCCATTCTGCAGTCTTTGAGGAACTAGCTCTCCTTCTTTGTTTCCTACGACGGTGAATCCGGATTTCTTTGGAACTACTTGGACTGGGCTGATCCATTTGCTATCTGAGATCGCATAAATTAGACCAGCTCCAAGTAATTTGAGAATTTCTTCCTTGACGACTTCAGCGAGATTCGGGTTCAGTCTTCTTTGTGGTTGTCGAACATGTATTGCATCATCTTCAAGTCGGATTCGGTGCATGCACACAGTAGGGCTTATTCCTTTGATGTCGGCTACGGTCCATCCAATGGCTTCCTTGTATTCCTTCTAGACTCGGATGAGTTGTTCTTCTTGTAAATTATTTAATTTACTTGAAATAACAACAAGTAGAGTTTCTCTTTCTCCAAAGAAGACATGCTTCAGTCCTTCAGGGAGTGGCTTCAGCTTGACTTCCAGCGGCTGGATGATGGATGGCAAAGGCGTCGGTGTTGGCTCCAGGTTGATATAGGACACTGACTCTTTTTCTCCAAGAGGGCGTAGTGACTTCAGATCCGTGATGGTTTCTGCTACCTCTTCTGACGTCTGGACTTCTGCTTCCTTGATTTCTTCGTCATATAGGCTCCTTGTAAGTACCAATTCAAGTTCATCTTCGTGGTGGAGTGATTGAACTTGTTCGGAACAGACTTCAATGGCATCAATGGCGCAGATAGAATAAATTTCAGCAGGAGATTTCATGGCTTCATAAATATCGAATTCAATGAGTTTCCCATCAAATTCCATGCTGAGTTTTCCATCTTGGACTTCATATTTTGTTCTGGCTGTGGCAAGAAAAGGTCTTCCTAGCAGCAACGGCAAATGAGGTAGATGAAGGTCATCTTCACTCATCTTCAGGACATAGAAATCTGCAGGAAAAACGAAATCTCCAATCTGCACTAAAACATCTTCAACTAAACCCTCAGGTTTAATGTTAGTTCTATCAGCAAATTGTATAGTCAGATCAGTTTTAGTTACAGGTTCAATTTTCAATTGTGAATAGACAGAATAAGGCATGATGTTAATTGGAGATCCAAATTCACACATGGCCTTTTCTATCTGATTCTTTCCTATTTTACAAGGAATAGAAAAAGATCCTATATCATGACATTTATGATGCAATTTTCTCTGGTATGCAGCAGATGCATTCTCATTCATGCAAGCATATTTTTCAGAGAACTTACTCTTAGTCATGCATAATTCTTTGAGAAAGTTTGCGTACCTGGGTTTTCTGACAACTTTATCAAGCAATGGAATATTTACCTCTATATTCCGTAGTGAATTAAGTTGCATTGCAAACCTTTGAGGGAACGGTATTGGATCATACTTCTCTTGCATCTCTTCCATCCATTCTTCTTCGGCTTGAATTTGAGCAGCGGTTGCTGGTGAAGTGCGCTGACCTCTCTTGTTTTTGGTCGGAAACTCCTTTCTTCTTGGCGATTGAACGTTGGCCACCACATCAGGTGGTGGTGCAGCAGAGAAAATAGGTACTGGAGGTGATATCGGAGGTGGAAGTGGAACATTAGGTGACGCCGTCTTTAGCGCATTCCACTGTTGAGCTCCTTCGATTGAATTGACTGCGAAACCTTGTTGGGTTGAATTCAAGGGTGATTGGACAAATTGAGGTATGCATTGAGGTTCTCTTTGCATACTCAAAAACTGTGTAAACATCTTGGTGACGGTCTCTTGTTGTTTCGCCATAGAGGAAATCGCAGTGTCAAAGCGATCCATTCTTTCTTCTATTTTGGTGAGAAATTCCCTCTCTAATGATATGGTTGTTGAGTGTTCATCTGTCATGTTGAACTGGTGGATGTTTTCCGTTATAGTGTTGAGTAGTTTCCTTACTTCTTCAGGGGTTTTAAGTGTTAGGCTTCCTCCACTAGCAGCATCAACATAGGTTCGATCTTCGTAGAGAAGTCCATCATAGAAGTTCTGAATCAACAGTGCTTCACTTAGGTTCAGATTGAAAAGAACATAAATCTGGAGGTTCAGATTTAATTAGGAGTGCACAGAACGTATCCCACTCTCACCAGTGGCGCGTGGGTCCCACCATTTGATCAAATTGGCGCACTGAGGGTACCAACAAACTCCGGAAGGCACCAGGAACAACTTTTATGTTTCGACCGAGAGCCGAAACTTCCCCGAAAGTGGCGCGTGGCTTGCACGCACCGCTCCGGGAGAGTAAAACAGTTAAAAAGTAGTTTTAAAAGGAAAAAACGCAGCCCCACTCGCGCTTGGTGGCGCGTGAGGGCGCGTGAGAGCTCTCTGGTTGTGCGTTTTTGACACCGCCGCTACCAGAGGACTCCAAAGGTCATTTCCTATTTTTCTATTATTTTTTAAAATTTTTTTCGAGTTAAAATTAATTTGTTTTTAATTTTAAAATTTAAAAAATAATTTTATTGATACTTAAGGCGGCACGTGGTGGCACGTTTGTGGTGCTCTCGGGCGGCCGGAGTTGCTGTGACACTTCTGGGAATGTGTCCTAAGCAGTGGGAGTAGGGGTGCGCTTCCTGGTTCTCCAGAATTATTTGTTTGGATATTCTCCTAATTTAAATGCCTTAAAATTCATATTATTTTTTATTATTGCTTTATCATTAATATTTCAGAAAATTTATGAAGCATGATTGAATTTTATATGGCATGTATATGATATTGATTATGGCATTGATGTGCTTATGTGTTTGTTCAAGCATGTTTATGTGATTAAATTGCATTAAATATTTCCATGATTATTTTTTATAAATAATGAAGCATGCAATATTTTTGATGAAATGATGAATTGATATGCCATGATTGAGTGGGAGGTTTTAGTTGAGGAAATCTGGGATTATGCTCCTAAGACTAGAATTTTGCGCATAATTATTTTAAATAATGTTAATAATTACTTGTATGCGAGAGATGATTAGGAGCGTAGCAAGTTTTCGATCTTGCTGCAAGTGGATTGTTTCCATTATTTGATTTGAATTATTCTGCAAAATGTGATATCTTCTGGTGCATTAATATTCGTTGTGCTTGATCCTAATGTAGTTGACAATTGCTGCCTAGAATGTTGTTGCTGATCTGAACAAAGGGGAGATGGTTGGATGGCGAGAACTACATATGTTGTCTGGCGCCATAAGATCCAACACCTCCGAGATGAGTAAGGTGTCTTGGAGAACCTTGATCAGATCATGCATGAGAGCCTGAAGTAAGGGATATTGTTCAACATCATCATGACCTTGCAGCCTACCAAAATTCGCGAACGAAAGATAGTTATGCGCGCTTTATCATGTTAAGCTGCACATAACAATCTAGTTGATGAGTTTGAGCAATATCAAACTACCCATAAGATGAGGCATGCTCAAAGGAACCAGTACGAGGTGACCATCCTGTCTAAGCTGTGTAAATTGAACTTGAAGTTCAATAGATATTATAAGAAGGCGCATCACTCGATGAAATAGCATTTGAGTACGATGTTAGCCTTGATTTGCAAGCTTAGGACAGTTGGCCTTGAAGCTTTTAATTTCTTTCAAATTTGTTCTTTGTTAGTTTAATTTCAATTTGGTTAAGCCTGGGTTTGTAATAATCTAGTAACCTAGAGTAGATTTAAAGTAGACTCTAATTCCATGCATACCATATTTATTACTTGTATACTTTAACTATTTGCATTTCATGTCATCTCTATAAATTGTGATTAATAAAGAGGCGTTTAAACTATGACGGGCCAATCTCGGGTAAAGGTGCTCGGGCACGTGTAGACACCCTAATTTCGCCCGTATCCTTTAACTTGAACTAAATTTCTCCTCAACCTGCATTAAAAGTCGTCTAGGGGGCATTCCTCAAGGGGCATTTCAGTCATTTTCAATTCTTTATTAGTATGTTCATCTTGGCATATAAACTTGGGTAATCTGCATTGTATTCCAAGATTAATATCCGAAAAAAAATATATGCAAAATAATTATGATAAGGTAAAATAAATAATAAACAAACAAAAATGGAGGAAGTTCAAAAAAGAACTATTTTGAAGTAGGACATTTTAGCTTCCTTTCCTTTAAATTGGCCCATTTTTTTTTGTGGGCTTTTCCATTACGTTTCGGGCTTGTCTTATTGGACCAAATCTCTTCCTTGTTGTCCAAATGCCCAACTTTCCCAATTAGGATCACCATTTTGCAAGTTTCTCCATACCTTTGTTATTAGTCTTAATCTCCTTTTAAGGTCTCCATTTTCTTCCTAAGCTTATTTTCCCTTTTTGAGTTACTCTTAACAGTCTTCCAAATTTCTTCTTTTCAATCTTTAGGTTTGCAATTTATTCTTTGGATAATAATGGGTCAATTTTCTGATCCACTCCGTTTGGGCCACCCTTGGTTCAAGCCCACTTCCCATTTCATCATTTACATGCAAAATTTTACAAAAGTAAGAAGGTGCCCACGCTTTTTGCTTAATCCAGTTTCCAATTCACTTAAAACTCGAAAATTTTAACTAACAATAATTGGTAAAGACAACGGAAAATTTGTACAGTAGATTTCCTTGGTAACTTCATTCTTTTACAATGTCTAGAGCTTGCAAGATAGCCACCATTAAAAACAACATATGAAGCTCTTCTTAGTTCTTCTACTTGTGATCCTCTAGCTCCAGGTTTTGGTGCAAGTTTCTGCATTAAGCACCGAGCGGGCAAATTCTTTAGCCTATGCAGATGATGGGAGCTCTTAGCGTTGACATCTAGCTACACCTACACACATTCAAAAGGTTTGGTTTCAATCCTTCAGAATCAAAAATGCTGCATTCACTACAGCAAACATAGGCCATTCCGACCTCACATCATCTCGTTTGAGCATGAAAATGAAAAAACAGCCACGTGCATAATAAACAAGGGAACTAAGGCACTTATAACATTCATCAATTTCAGTCTGTTACAAAAACCAACAACTTGATAGATCAATTACAGTGCACAAACATGACAGGCCAAGGCAAATTGAAAACATCCCAGTCATAACAAACAAGATACAGCAGTACCTACACTGGCACATTGCATTGACAGCCCTTGCGAATTACATGCTCAATAAACACTAAAGCTACATTTTCAGGAAGACATGATCCCACATACAGTTACTAGTTCATGCATTATACCACAAAGCAGTTGGCACCTAGCTTCATCACATACTGTAGACACCCATATTTGTCTGTATCCTTTCAATTTAAATCAATTTATTTCTTATTTGGCATTAGGATCAACTAGGGGCATTTTGGTCATTCTCAAGAATCTAGGGGCATTTTAGTCATTTGCATATTCAAGGACATTTTGGTCATTTTAAGTTCAGGGGCACGTTGGTCATTTTAAGTACACTCTTAATTTAGATTAGCTAATTCATCTTGGTCATTTAGATTGCATTTGAAAAATCCAAAAAAAATTAGTATGAACACCTTTTGCATTTTTGCATATTTCAGGACTTAGCTTCATATAGTATTATTGCGTTTTAATAGTTTATTAAAATCAATTTTATTTCTTAATTTGCATAGGAAGCATATCATGGTCACTTACTAGTTAACATTTTGATAGAATAGTTTTTAATTAGCATTAGAGGTCATTTGCAAGAAAAAGCCAAAAACAAAAACATTATAATGATGATATTTCCTTTTAAGTGGTATTCAAGTCTATCCCATGTTGCATTGCATGTCCCATCATTTCAGTTATCATTTTGTTAGTCTAATTTAGGCATTTTAGCTACCGTTGGAATTCAATTAGGATAAGTTTTTCATGTTGCATAAGTAGAACCTGCATTTTCATTTGATACCAAATGGTTGCATTATAGCATTGTTATTACAAAACATAAAAAATAGATGAGGTAAAAATCTCAAAAAAATGGTTACCATTTCTTATACTTCATTCTTCATGTTTTGTTTACATCTCATTTTGCAAAAAAATCCAAAAGCAGTCTTCATTTACAATTGCAGACTTGCAAGTTTTAATGTTCAGGAAATACAAAAATTGGAAACTAGAAAAATGCAAAAACATCTTGGTTCACATAGCCACTTCTCGAATGCCTTGGCCTTTTCTTTTGGCTTCCAAACTCCCCATGGCATAGACCTCTCCTGTCAGGTCTTTCTCACCTTCCTGACCGCATTCAATAAGTTGTCCCTAGATACCAAAAATCATCCCATTTCCTGTTGCTCAAAAAAATTCTTGCCAAATTTGAACTTGTCACCGATATACATTAGCATACAGGCATCATCACGTTTCACTTCACACATATCACATAGCATTTACACTTAATTTCATCAGTTGCATAGCAGGATAAATTTAGGCATTTAAGTATGCATCCTGGTATCTAAAACAAAGCATTACCGCAGCTATGATTCATGCATTTTATTACCATTTTTCTAGCAAGCATGCATACATTTACATGCCACTCATTTCCGCAGCATTCGTCAGTCATTTTTTAGTTAGCATCTAGTTAGCAGCATAACATGTGTATACTTTAGAGTTCATCTTGCAGTCAACGAGATCAAATTCAGAAAGGCATGGGAACAATGAATGCATGAGTTCAGCAAAGATTTCAATCCTATCCATCAAGCAAATGTCCCAATTGCATTCAGTTACAAAGATAGATGGCAAAATTACCTGAGAAGCAACCAAATGCCAGCTCACCCTGTTGCCAGCGCACCATTTCCCCAACCTCATCACATCACAGGGAATCTGCACAAGAGGACAAATTGGTTTGAGATAAGGGGAAGAAAAAAAAACAGAATAGAGAGGGATAAGAAGGGACCGAATACACAGAATTAAGCGAGGGGGGAGAGTAAGGAATTGGGTAGTCTCTCAAAGAAGAAAAAACAGAATCTCACCTCTCCCTTTTACACAGGGACACCTCTCCAGACTCTCCATTCCAAACTCGAGAACTCTCTCAAAATCCAAGAACCCTCTACACACACCACACACTCCCTCATAGAGAGCAAAACCAATTCAATAGGAATCAAACAAAAAAACAGAAAATACCAAAAAACGAGAAAAAACTTACCCTTTTTTTTTAGTTGTTGATTCCCAGTAACATCTGAAAGATTGAGCTTGCTACTTTCGATTCGGGTGGAGTTATTTCTGCTCGAATTGAGGCTTCATTCGTGAAAAGAAGGGTTAGATTCGAGTTTGGAAAGCAAGGATGATGAGAGTTTCGGTTTTTGGTTGGGAATAATTAAAAGAAAAAGCAAGTAGTGGCGTTGAGGGTCTTGGGCCGATGAAGCTCGAGCAACGGCGGTGTGGGTGAGATTGCGACGCTGTTGGTTCATTTAGTGAGAGAATGTCGAGGAGAGAGATAAGGAAGAGGAGAAGAGATTCTGGTCTTTCGACGGTCATGAAGTTCAGGGTGGTGGTGGCCATGGGACGATTGGTTGAGGAGGAGCGGCGGTGAGAGGATTTGGAGGTCAAGAAGCGACGGCGGCTGTGGAGGTTGCTTGAGCTAGGGTTTCGGGTGAAGATGAGGAAGGAAGAAGAAAATAGGAAGAAAGAAGAAGAATAAGGAGGGCTGGCTTCTTAAACGACATCGTTTCAATGAAGTGCTGACCCAAATCCGGTTCCCATCCCAAATATGACCCGGTTTAGGCCCAATCCGATTTTAATCGACCCAATCCAATGGTCAGCCTGAAAGCCCAAGCTAAGTTTGGTATAGTTTTCTACTTGGGCCTTTTCTTTTTCTTTTCCGTTTGGACTTCACTTGATTTCTTTTGATTTGATTCATCTTAGCTTAGTTTATTTGGATTAGTTATTGGGCCCATTGTTGCATTTGGTCTTAGTTTAGTATTAGTATAGGCTTGAATTTGGAGTAGTAACTAATTTAGGTAATTTTGACCTTATTCAATTTCACAGTTTCATAGTTAGAACAAGGGGATTAGATTTTGAGCAAAGTTGAGACAGTTAGCTTAAGCTATGGAAGATTCAAGATATAGGGTAAGTTAGAATTTGGATTAAGACTAGTTAGGAGATAACTAGGATTGAGGGTTAATTAAGCCTGGTTAGAAGTTAGTTAGGGTTATGGTTTTAATTAGAATTAATTGAGACATAACAAGTATGCTCATGTGCATTCACATTTCAAATCCTATAGTTATTGTTTATCCATATTATTGATTTTCAAATTGTGCATTTTGCCTCCTGAATTTTGCTAATCTTTTACTTGATGTGCAGATAGGCCTCCAATTTGTCCAATTTGGCCCTGAAGCTTTAAATTTCTTTCAATTTTGTTCTTTGTTAGTTTAATTTCAGTTTAATTTGGCCTTGGTTTGTAATAACTAGTAATTAGTAGAAGTAGAATTTTACTATATACATGCATCATACTTCACCTTGTTATTGAGATGTATTAATACTCGTCTTTTACTGAGATAAGGGGTCGTCCAGATAAATGTACTCGGGTACGAACTTCTGGAAGTCTCTTTTAGACTAGAATCTTTTCCATAAACACCCCCATAATGATAGTATTACCCTCGCCAAGCTTAGGTTAATATTAGACTTAATAATCACATAGGTGACTAATCACACCTTAGAAAAAAGATTAGTGGCGACTCCTCCTTACCAACGTCGTCTCGGCAGGGTTCCCCGGACCCGAACGTTTCGACACATACATACACATATACACGTACTGTTAATACCATTGCATCATTTAGATTACCCATAAGGCATGGCATGATCGTGGCAGCAAGCAAAATAATGAAATGCAGAAATTGACTTGTCAACAAACAAGGAAATGAAACTCTCACCCTGACATGGCATGTTTTGATTAGTCCCAAAAGACCTGGAGCTTGTCTCATTTAGCCACCTCAGCATCTAGGAAGCAAAAGAGAGACACTGCAAAATAAATAAACCAAGAAGCTCACGTGAAGTTCAAAAAAACAAAAATATTAAAATAAGCTGCAGAGGGCAGTACGAACCATCCCAGCTCACCATTTACAATTGTGGCTTGTACCTCTAGCGTCTTCATCTACAACAACAGACAAATTTAGGAATTAAAAGGGATTTACACAGAAAATGAAAATGGAGGACAGTTGGATAAAAATTTATCTACGTGGGGATCAATTCCGATTCCAATATATATAAGCCTCATTTCCTTCCTGGAGGGGGGGGGGGGTTGGCTGGTTTCTTTTCTTGGCAAAAAAA
>AWUE01020468.1:0-29392 GCA_001974825.2 Corchorus olitorius | reverse complement strand
ATCCTTTCTTTGGCAACCCTAACCCAAGCCTACGTTACGTGCCTAGTAAAATCCATCTTTGATCAAATCTGGATATTTGAAGTGAGAGAACTATTTCAAAGAAAAATATTTTCAAAAGGGTTTTGAGAAAATTAGTTTTAAAGAGTTTTTCAAATGCAGGTGCATGGTCAAGCAATCTAAAGAAAAAAGAAAAAAAGAGAAAGCAAAGAAAAAAAGTGAAAAAAAGGGAAAGAAATAAAGAAAAAATCAAAAGGAAAAGGTTCAAATTGAAAACCTGAAAAGGCAGTTTGAATCTACTTGGGCACTTGAGTACGAAACCTAGAAAGGTTGCTCGAGTCGTGATTAGAAAGCCACATAGAATCATGTTTGAAAGTTTCTTAACATGAGAAACTGATCCAAAAATATCAATTGAGTTGGGAATATCAATGCATGATCAAATTGGAGGAAGATTTGGGAAATATTTCTTAAGGTGGGAAGCTGATCCAGAACTATCAATTGAGTTGGAAATATCAATGCATGACCAAATTGGAAGGAGGTTTGGGGCAGCAATCATCGTCAGAGTATTCATTGTCATGAAGTCTCTTCTTTCTATTTCAAAAGTAATTTCTTGTATGGATTGATCATTCCACTTGATCTTTCCTTATTATATATACTTTTTCCTTGAATATATATGTATTTCATTATTATTCTCAGGGAACTTGTATGTTGCATTGCATTTCATCACAAATAATAAAGATTGAACATTTCAGAGAAGATCATAAAGGGCGTTCACTGTTCACTCAAAATTAAGTAAAGGGATCAAAATAGATGATGCAAACTTGATTCGATCATGGGGGCATAGAAAGATGACCGAGGTCTTCGACTTGAACTGATCATGGGGCATGAGGTAAATTGCTCAACGGAATGTTGGAAAGATGAGACTTTTTTGCCTATTTGGATTGATAAGTGGGGCATGTGCCTGGAAAGCTTGCCATTGAACTAGCCAATGACCATATTCAAAGTTGATTTATGCTAACATGGTCAAAGAAGATAAGGATCACAAAGGGCATCTTGGAATATGAAACCATGAGTGTTAATGTTCATCAGCATGCATGCATTGCATCGCATAATCATAATCATCAACATTTGCATCCATCAAAAGCATTCAATTGTTCTGTTTCAAAATTTTGTCAAAGGCTCCTTTCAAGAATTTCAAAATCTGAGTTTGAGCATGTTGCAAATTTCTCCCCTCGATTGAGGTTGCTTGTTATTCGAAACCTCAAAATCCTTTTTCATGACAAAATTCAGTCTCATCAAAACCTTGTTCAAGATTTTTGTTTAGGTGTCTTATCAAATCCTTATTTAAGGTCCCTGTTTAGGTGTTTCATCAAAATCTTGTTCAAGATTCCTGTTTAGGTGCCTTATCAAATCCTTGTTTAAGGTCCCTGTTTAGGTGTCTTATCAAATCCTTATTTAAGGTCCCTGTTTAGGTGTCTCATCGAAATCTGGTTCAAGATCCCTGTTTAGGTGTCTCATCAAAATCTTGTTCAAGATTCATGTTTAGGTTTCTTACTAAATCTTTATTTAAGTTCCCTATTTAGGTGTCTCATCAAAATCATGTGTAAGATCCATGTTTAGGTTTCTTATCAAATCCTTATTTAAGGTGCTTGTTTAGGTTTCTTGTCAAAATTTTTGTTTAAGGTCCCTGTTTAGGTTTCTTATCAAATCCTTATTTAAGGTACCTGTTTAAGTGTCTCATCAAAATCTTGTTCAAAATTCCTGTTTAGGTTTTTTATTAAATCCTTATTTAAGGTACCTGTTTAGGTGTCTCTTTAAAATACCAGTTTAGGTTTCTTATCAAAATTTTATTCAAAATCCATTTCTTGTTCAAAATTCATGTTTTTGTGCTTAAAATGATCCAGTGCGGTCTCTCTAGAAAGTTGATCTTAAGTTGATCCACTGTGGTCTTTCATAGAAGTTTTCAGAGACCTAATTTGATCTTAAGATGAACCAGTGTGGTCTTTCATAGAAGTTTTCAGAGATCTAAGTTGATCTTAAGATGATCCAGTGTGGTCTTTCATAGAAGTTTTCAGAGATCTAAGTTGATCTTAAGATGAACAGTGTGGTCTTTCATAGAAGTTTTCAGAGATCTAAGTTGATCTTAAGATGATCCAGTGTGGTCTTTCATAGAAGCTTTTAGAGGTCTTAGTTGATCTTCAAATGACTCTGTGTGGTCTTCCATAGAAGTTTTCAAAAATCTAAGTTGATCTTAAGTTGATCCATTGTGGTCATTCCAAGAAGTTTACGATGATCAGAGTTGATCTCTAAATTGACCCAATGGGTCGTTCCAAGAAAGGTTTCCATGATCAAAGTTGAATTTTTAATGATCCAGTGCGATTAGTTAAGAAGTTCTAAATTTACATTTCATTTCAAAATTCAAAGTTCAAATTCTGCATATCATAGCAAAACTCAAATTTCAAAATCCACAATTTCTTATTTGATTCTTCAAAACTCAAAATCTGCATTCTTCAGTTGAAGATATGTTTCATGAATTACGTCATTTGGTTAGGATAGACATTTATATTTCATTCCTCAAATGAGGAAACCGTTAGCATTTCATTGCTCATAATTCAAAACTCAAAACTCAAAACTCAAAACTCAAAACTCAAAACTAAAAACTCAAAATTCAAAATTCAAAACCTGCATCTCAACATTTCAAAAGTCAAAAGTCAAAAGTCAAAATTTGCATTTCATTTCAAAACTCAAAATTTGCATGTCATGTTCGAAACTCAAAATCCAGATTCCGTTTTTCTTTTATTCGAAATCACAAAATCCTAATTGGTGTTCCTAATTCTATTCGTCCCGATGGAGATTCGATGTTCAAAACATTCTTTTGTTGTAGGACCGGTGTCTACGTCTTTGTGTACTCTCTGCTTATCGAGAAATACAACATGACGCCTTTATGTATTTCTTGATTTCTAGAAAGTTCACAAAGAGGGGCAGCTGTAGACACCGAAATTTAATTTAGGCTAAGTCTAGGTTTGATTTTGGTTTAAGCCCAGTGATGTGGCCTGGTTAGGTTTAGGTTAAATTTATTGGGTTGTGTTTGGGCTTTAGTAATTATTTATTTGGACTAGTTAAGTGCGTCAAGTTAATAATTATAGCACATGTTAAGTAAGTCTGTGTGGGAAATTTCCTAGTAATTTCTCTCATTACTTGATCCCAAATAATTTAGACATATATAAAGGCTCTCTTTTCCCTAATCCTAGGGGACACACATTAGAAAATATTAGCTACTACTCAAGCTACACAGCCGCATAAGTGCACCTAAAATTCTCAAAGTCCCGTCAAAAATTCAATTGCACCAGTGCTTACCAAGAAACCATACGGTAAAGGAATACCAATCGACTTGGAAGAGCATAATTTGCTTTTAATTGGTTGCAATTCGCCACTTGGAAGAGAGACCATGATCGAGAGTATGCTAGGGAGCATCTGCTAGGGAGCATCTGCAATTAAGGGAAACAAGAAAAAGAAACAAAGCCACCGCCTTATTGCTTTCTGCTTGATTTGGAATTTTATTCCTTGGGGTAAAATTCTTTACCTTGGTTTATCACTTGCAATTGCTTCATTCTAACCCTCTTTCAATCATTCAATTTTGATTAAGACTTGTGAATGATTGGTGAAGTTTCTGATATTTTGTTAGTTAGTGTTCCTTTTTATCTAATCTCTATTTCTTGTTTGACGTTCATGACATATTTTGCAAATTAATTATTTTTATTACTATGATATTGTTCGTTTGGTTTATGTCCATGTGATTTATCTATTTAAATTAATTGTCTTCTATTCCAAAATTCATTTAAAAAAATCAAAATTGTTTTCTTGTCTTTAATCAAAAACATCAAAAATTACTCCTGGCCCGCAAGAGTATAAACAGTGAACGGCAAAATCATATGCATTAGAATAGGTTAGATAAATCCTTCAAATTCTGTCAATCTTGTGGGGAATTTGGGGATTTTGCATAATTAGGGTTTCATCTACAATAATAATAAGATTGATAAAATTTTAAGAAAATATTTTCTAAATCTTGCCAAATTGTGGAAGATTTAGCATATATAAAAAGGGAAATAAATAAAATTAAACAAGATTGTTAATATGGAAAATTCAATTATAAAAATAATTAATAAATAATAAATAATTAGATACTAAATTGCCAATTTGTGGGAAATTTACAAAAATCATAAAAAGAATCAAATCAAAATACTTTTTAAATATATATATCAAAATAAGATACTAAAATAAATATTTTTCAAGTCTTGCCAATTTGTGGGAGACCGTATAATAATAATAAAAAGTAATCATCAAAAATAAAATAATTGAATTGTAATCAATCTATAAATAAGAATAATCCAAGGGATGTACAAGTGGTAGTTCCTTGTAACTTTGCAATCAGTCATTTAATTTAATCAAGAAATAAAGGTAACAAATTAAAATTCCGACGATGGAGTCTCTTCGAGAAATTTAAGAATTCTTGAAAACTCTTGAGGATAATTGTCTCAAAATTTTTGTCAAAATGTGAGGAAATTGAAGACAATATTAATGAGCAAGATCAACAATAATAAATTTTAAGGATTAAAAGTAATAATTAAGGCTAAAAGATTAAATGTTTAATTAAAATGGTACTGTCTTTTTGGCAGGCGTTGTAGGGGTGCTAATACCTTCCCTACATGTAATCGAACTCCCGAACCCAAAATTTGGTGACAAAGATCAATGTTTAATCATTATTAATAAACTTAATTCAATATTAAGAAACATTCAAATGGTTAATCAAATTTAGATGGCCAATCACACCTAGACAAAAAAGATTAGTGGCGACTCCTTTCCAATGAGTCTAGCGCTCAGGTCTCATAATTTGTACGTTATGACAACCTGCAATTATCAATCTAAGATCACAAGATTCACAAACAATGAAGCAATCACAACCTAATTGTTTGCTAGGACTCTACAAGATTGAAGAACCCTAAGTATGCTCGAACTAGAACAATGAAGCTAAATAATCAATTGGGTGAATAAACCTCAACTTTTATTGAAAACTTAACTTGTGTTTACAAGAGGGGTTTGGATCCCTTATATAGGTAAAGGGATCGACCTAGATAAGAAAATAAAGCCCTATGGGCGGCACACATAAATTAAGGACAAGGAAAAACCTAATCCAAGTACAACTAGGAAAAATAAAAACAAACTTAAAAATAAGGTTTTTTTTCCCGCAACAACTTCTATCCCAAAGTTGAACAAGTTCTGGGCCGAAGTTGTCCTGCAAGTCTTACTTCTTTTAAATAGACCAACTTCTGGGCCGATGTTGTCTTGCATTTTAGGTTTCAATAACAAGCAAATTAATGAGTTTTTCCTTGCTCAAATCATCTCCAAAGGTCTTCAATTGAACTTCAATGGACTTCATATCTTCAAGATGAGTTCGAATAAAAACCATGAGTGACTCTTTGAACTTCTTAGCTCTTGATCTTGTCATTGGACCTTCAGGCATCTCTAATGGATCAAATGGCATCTTCTTGGTGCTTGAAACATGCTCAACGATATCTCCTTGATCTTCATGCTTCCTTGCACTCCATGCTCATCCTTTCCATGATCTCCACTGTCATCTTCAAGTCCATGATAAGCCCTTGGTGCATCATTCCCTCCCCGTTGAAAAGGATTTGTCCTCAAATCTGCATCATTACAAATAAAGACAAATAAGCAACATTAAAAGTAGCACTCACATTACCATCCTCACTAGGAAGATTAAGCTTGTAGGCAATGTTGTTGATCCTCTCCAACACTTGGAATGGTCCATCTCCTCTTGGTAAAAACTTAGACTTCCTCTTTGTCACGCCCCCTAAAGCAGGAACCTGACACGGCCGTATTACTCTGAGACAATCTTTCAATATAATTAAAATCTTAATTAAAATCTCAAAGTAATACGAAGCCTATCTTAATAAATATGCATATAATACACTAAGGACTAAATTTGAGAGTACCATGTAGACTTTCCATCAAATATGTATATATCTTTATACCTTGTATTAATAACCTTGAGAATTTCGATCATCCAGTCCAACCATAATATTGATGGTCAGCTCTTCGTAAACCCAGGATCATAGCCACTACTAATCAGAAAAAAATGTGAATAATCGTTCTATGAGCAAAACCATGCGCTCAATAAGTATAGCCCCACACACTTTACCTGGACAAGTACTGTTTGAAAATATAGTATACATATATACCATTCCATCACAATATTTCAATTCACATAGAATTAACATAAATCAATAAATAATTTCCTTTCAATCTCAAAAAGGAGTTTCCAATAAAAATCACCACAAATCATACTTTAAACAAGTGACGAATGGTGACATTTAAAATAACATCAAGGTTTATAAAACGTTTTATAAATAAATGATCTCAAAGTTCATTAAAACTCCAAAACAAAGTCACATGGTTATAAATCGCTGGCACATAGCCCTTTTCCTTAGCATAATAACAAATAAACTATTTTCACAAGTCCAAATCATTGAGATAGGCATCATTTCATCCACAAATCATTTAATCAAATCATAGAAATCTTTACCTTTGGCTACGGTCACTACTATAACCCGTGACATGGACGATATCGACAATTGCTAACTATTATAACCCGTTAGCAGTGCCGTTTTCTAGTTACTATAACCCACTAGCCAGGGCCGATAAATCATGCATGCTCTCTGTTGATCATCCCCGAAGGGATCAAAACGTAGCCTCCAAAATCATTCTCAAATGCCATATCTCAAGAAACACATGATGAATCATTTCTTATAAAAATCATTTGATAACGTTGTCCACATGAAACATTTCTCAAAACCTTTATCTAAAATCATAAATATATTTTACATTGTTCATAAATCTTATTTGGTTTCCAATTCAACAATTGATATCATCATGTATATGCAAAACACAAAATATTTAATGCTTGACCTTATTTTCATATATAGAAAATAGAAGATAAATCATTTTATTCATTTGAATCACTACACACGTAAATAATAGATTCAAAATGGGCTAAGTGTGTTAGGGATATACTTACCTCCTTTCGAACTAATCGAACCCTTCACCATGTAGTCACATGCCTATTCATGAATACATTTAATCATATTAAACTCCATATCAACTATAAGAAATCTCATCTATCAATTAAAGTCACCCTTAATCTTCTATATGTCCTTAAATCTCAACACCATAGTTTGTCTTGTACAACCATACTTAAAAATTCATTTCTTTAGCTACACAACTCCAAATCAAGATCCGGAAAAAGATTTAGAAACTAGACTTCAAGACCTTTCCATTGATATAAAATTCAACATGTAATTCATGAGAGAGAAAATACAGTGAATTTTCTAAATTACCCTTGGCATAGTTTTTCATCTATTCAACCCAACTTCACCAAATTAATCCTTACTTCACTTAAATAGTTCATCTTCAACCTTCAATTAACCATTAATCAAGTAGATATATCAAGTTTCAAAACCATATATATATTCCATACCAAATTCCACAAATCCAAACCAATAATAATATATATTCACCAAATTTATGAAAGATTCAAGCCTTTTAACACCTTAATCCTCTCCTGAACCTATAATTCATATTTTTAACCAAAACCCCACAAGCTTTTAGAATAATTGAAGAGTTAAATTCACCTTGAAACTCCACTTAAAAGTTCATATTCACTTTGGAAGAAGTAGAAGAATTTTCGGCATGAATTCCCTTTTCAATCCTTTTTTCTTCCTCCCTTGATTGCTTCATTCCTCTAGCTGCTTTCTATTTTTCTTTTCTTTTCTTTTTATATCTCAGCCGCTGCTTCTTTCCCAAATTGGAAATGAAAGCCACGGTAGCCCTCTTCTTATCTGTTTACATTATGTTGGTTTAAGGCAAGATATTTTCACTTTAATGGTAAAATTGCTACAAAACCCCTTTGCTTTTCATAATTATTCAAAAAAACCAATAACTAATAAAGCTTTCAATCAAGTCCTATCATCAAACATATTTCAAATATATTTATCATGTCCCAAATATTAGGGTATTACATTCTCCCCACCATATAAAAGTTTCGTCCTCGAAACTAACTTTTACTTCATTTTATCTCTTGAAACAAATTTGAATCCCTTATATGCCATTTCCTTCATTTCCTTGATTTATCCATAAAGTGTTTACCTTCATTGAACTAGGTAGGTTCCAATTATTCTCTTTTTGTTCACACAATTGAACATAAAATTCAACCTTTGAGAGTCATCTCCCAAATATCATTATACTCACTAACAATCCGAGGAACAAATTTACTTATTTCGCTCTAATATCTCAACTCAAAGCTTAAACTTTATCTACTCAAATTAGACTTTTCACTTGAACATTAAACGTTTTCCTTAGTGTGCTTATGCAAACTATGTAACTTACATCCAAGTTTAGCATGAAAATCTTGCTGCAACGAATTAATTTTTCAAATCAAGACTCATAACATAACAATCTTTGCTACTCTTAATAAATTTTTAAATAATCATCCAAGAAGTCATTTATGCATATTACTAAATTGATAATAATTTGTCTTGAATCCAAACTAAATCCTATATAGCTAAATAATCTACCTTCATGAGATCAATCTCAACTTTACACCCTTAAGCTTTCCTTGATATTCGAATTAACAAAATTGCATTCCATAGTTATATAGTTCATAGAATTCTTACATTCTTGCATCAATCTTCACAATCACCATATTTCTCTCCGTTAGGCCCAATCACATACTTAAAATGAATTGATTTCCTTATAAACATCCAAATTTCCCATTACAACTTAGAACTATTCATGTAGTATCATTAAACAAGTCATTTGAATGCATCCAAGTCTATCATAGAAACATTATTGCAAACTAATCATCCAAATCAAAATTCAATAACATTAAGATCTCCACCATTCTTAAGTCTTCAGATAAGCTTACATAAAATCTTCTAATACTTATTACAGAAACGATCAGATGGATATAAATCCAAACAAAATCCAGTATGGCTAAGTAAACATGGTGGGGTGAGCAAACTTTTCAAAGATTCAACCTTAGTCCTTGTCAAGTAATCTGAATCACAATCCATTAACAAAATTAATAAAACATCAATGAGCTGACAGTTACCTCAAGATTACTTGTCAAGTAATCTTAATCACAATCCGTTATCAAAATTAATTCATAGTCTGTCAAAACATTACCAACCTATTGACCTTTAATAATGACCACAAGTTCTAGTTTGTATATTGTACCAAACCAAATCCTGAATTATCTGACTTCAATTATAAATCATTAAATCGCCAACTAAGCTTCTCCTTTTCTCAACTTCCACATTCATAAAAATAGTCAAGTTCATTATGAATGAACATCAAAACTCTTCCAATACCTTGAACTCAAATATCAATACCAATTTTTAAATCATGACTTGCATCATCTATAAATGAATTGTATTTTCTTTTAATGATTCAAACATTGTAGTCATCATAGAGTCTTCTATCATATCACACAATTTGAAGTAGCATATATATGTGTCTTGGATTCCTTGAGTAATTAAGCCACTTCAACCTTGACTTCACATCCAACTATTCTCTCTCTCGTGTTTCCTTGGTCAATTACAAGCAACAAACAACTCCTTGTGAATTCGAAAATATTGAAGTGCTCAAGATTCCAAAATTTAAAGTTTAATATTAGCTTCCAAGTTGAAGTCATCAAAGTCTACAAATCGTAACTAAAGTTCCTTAAACCAATATAACTCAAATGTTACTAATCATATGAAGATAGAAACCACAAGCATACATCAAATGTATCACTCAATAAATTTTTCTCAAATTCTTCAAAGCTGAAGTCATGCCCAAGATCATCAATTTACTCAAATTGACATTTACCATTAAATCGCTTTGTAAAAAGAACCATCCTTTACCTCTCAAAGTATTAACTTTTATCAAATACATTTGTGACTCCAATATCCAAATAATAAATCTCCTTAGTAGTACCATTCTACATCCCAAATCTTAATAACTCGATATAAGATCGTATTAACACATCAAACAATAATAATCAATATTCACCATTAACTTTATCAAGTCTCATATGACACCTCACTTTAGAGGGAAATCCAATTCAATAATCCTTTCCATCAAACACAAATTTATGATACCTAAGTAAGTTCTCTTGTCCTCGTATCAAACTTATTCTTAACGATTTTCACAACTAAAAATTGATATCCAAATAATCAACGATGTAGAATGATCTTTGGTGATAGTAACTTTAAACTTCGCTACACAAAGCCATGAAATTTGTCGTACGAAATTATAAGAAACTTTCCTTCATCCAAAACAGTCCAACACAGAATCTCAAGACATCCATAATCACCAATTCGTCACTTTGATTCTCAAAAATTAATGAGACCTCAAGATGAAATATAATATCAAATTTAGAAAATTCCATCAAGTATCAACCATTCCCATCTAACTTAGAAGCCTTTTCCCTTGAAATCACAATTATACGTTTCCTAGCAAAGTACTAATCTTTCATGCCATTAAAGTTTCCTACAGATTGATTAACTAAGAATAAGACTCATGTCGTTCGATCACTAAATATCATTACCTCTAAGTACCTTCATTTCAAGGTATTGAATTTCATCTCATGTCAATTATGGTGCTTCCAACTTTACTTACTGAAATACAACATCGTATCCAAAATGACCTTAAAATATATTTAAACTGAACAAAACTAAAAAATACCCATACGAATTTTCCACAATCCTTGTAAATCAAATTTGACAATAGCCTCGTGTAATATTTCCAAATCCAAGATAAACTGATCTAACAAAACCTTAAAATGTGATTTCCATTATCATATTTCATAGCGAACTTAATTCAAACTATACACGATAGTACTATTTACTAAATTAAACAACTCTAAAGAATATCTCTTGTGGGCTGCCATTCCTAGCATTCCAAGGTTTGACTTTTACTTACTAATATATCAACCACTGGGACATGGACTAGTTTTCCTTTCACTTCAAAATGCTCCACCATGATTCTACCTTAAATTTCTTTACCTTTCCATAATCTGATTTTGTAAGGATACAAATTCAAATTTCAAATTGCCTTGAACATTTTCCATAACTACAATTAAGCCATTACCCTTTGCCAACTGATCTCTATCCTTTCAACTCAAGTTAACCATACCGAGTAGGTAAATTTGTACATTCATCTCGTGTTATAAAATTATTCAAATCCATTATATTAAAGTCATCTAATAATACTTCCTACGTGAAGTTAAAACTACGCCTGTTGAAAATAGTCAAAATTAATATTTCGATCTCATACCATTTACTCCACTCTCACCAAATCACCATTCTTAACTCTTAGCTGACCATAAATACTCGAGGTACTCTCAAATTAAGGCTCTGATACCATTACATGTCACGCCCCCAAAAGCAGGAACCTGACACAGCCGTATTACTCTGACACAATGTTTCAATCTAATTAAAATCTTAATTAAAATCTCAAAGTAATACGAAGCCTATCTTAATAAATAAGCATATATTACACTAAGGACTAAATTTGAGAGTACCATGTAGTCTTTCCATCAAATATGTATATATCTTTATACCTTGTAGTAATAACCTCAAGAATTTCGATCATCCAGTCCAGCCATATTATTGATGATCAGCTCTTCATAAACCCAAGATCATCGCCACTACTAATCTTAAAAAAATGTGAATAATCGTTTTATGAGAAAAACCACGCGCTCAGTAAGTATAGCCCCACACACTTTACCTGGTCAAGCACTATTTGAGAATATAGTATACATATATACCATTCCATCACAATATTTGAGTTCACATAAAACTAACATAAATCAATAAATAATTTCCTTTCAATCTTAAAAAGGAGTTTCCAATAAAAATCACCACAAATCAAACTTTAAACAAGAGTGGAATGGTGACATTTAAAATAACATCAAGGTTTATAAAACGTTTTATAAATAAATGATCTCAAAGTTCATCAAAACTCCAAAACAAAGTCACATGGTTATAAATCACTGGCACATAGCCCTTTTCTTTAGCATAATAACAAATAAACTATTTTCACAAGTCCAAATCATTGAGATAGGCATCATTTCATCCACAAATCATTTAATCAAATCGTAGAAATGTTTATCTTTGGCTATGGTCACTACTATAACCCGTGACATGGCCGATATCGACAATTGCTAACTACTATAACCCGTTAGCAGGCCCTTAAGCTAACTACTATAACCTATTAGCAGGGCCGTTTTCCAATTACTATAACCCACTGGCCAGGGTCGATAGAACATGCATGCTCTCTGTCGATCATCACCAAAGGGATCAAAACGTAGCCTCCAACATCATTCTCAAATGCCATATCTCAAGAAACACATGATGAATCATTTCTTATAAAAATCATTTGAAAACGTTGTTCACATGAAACATTTCTCAAAACCATTATCTAAAATCATAAATATATTTTACATTATTCATAAATCTCATTTGGTTTCCAATTCAACAATTGATATCATATATATGCAAAACACAAAATATTCAATGATTGACCTCATTTTCATATATAGAAAATAGAAGATAAATCATTTTATTCATTTGAATCACTACACATGTAAAAAATAGATTCAAAATGGGCTAAATGTGTTAGGGATATACTTACCTCCTTTCGAACTAATCCAAACCTTCTCCATGTAGTCATATGCCTATTCATGAATACATTTAATCATATTAAACTCCATATCAACTATAAGAAATCTCATCTATCAATTAAAGGCACCCTTAATCTTCTATATGTCCTTAAATCTCAACACCATAGTTTCTCTTGTACAACCATACTTAAAGATTCATATCTTTAGCTACACAACTCCAAATCAAGATCCGTAAAAAGATTTAGAAACTAGACTTCAAGACCTTTCCATTGATATAAAATTCAACATCTGATTCATGAGAGAAAAAATACAGTGAATTTCCTAAATTACCCTTCGCATAGTTTATCATCTATTCAACCCAACTTCACCAAATTAATCCTTACTTCACTTAAATAGTTCATCTTCAACGTTAATTAACCTTTATTCAAGTAGATATATCAAGTTTCAAAACCATATATATATATATATATATATATATTCCATACCAAATTCCACAAACCCAAACCAAGAATAAGTATTACACCCTTCTCAGGAAATCTCTTCTTCCTTAGATGCAACCAAACCTAATCTCTAGGCTCAAAGATAACTTCTTTGCGGCCCTTGTTATCCATCTTCATGTAGTGTTAAGTCTTCTTTTCAATGTTTGCTCTAACCTTCTCATGAAGTTCTCTAACATATTCGGCCTTCCTTTTACCATCCATGTCAACTTGCACACTCAAAGGTAAACTCATCAAATCCAAACGAGTTAAAGGATTAAAACCATACACAATTTCAAAAGGTGAATAACCAGTAGTACTATGTATGCTTCTATTGTATGCAAATTCAACATGAGGCAAACACTCCTCCCAAGTTCTTAAGTTCTTTTTAATCAAAGCTCTAAGCAAGGTTGACAAAGTCCTACTAACAACTTCAGTTTGACCATCAGATTGAGGATGACAAGTTGTTGAAAACATCAACTTAGCATCTAACTTAGCCCTTAAAGTTCTCCAAAAGTGACTTAAGAACTTAGAATCTCTATTAGAAACAATGGTTCTAGGCATTCCATGCATTCTAACAATCTCCCTAAAGAACAAGTTAGCTACATTAATGGCATCATCAGTCTTAGAACATGCAATAAAGTGTACCATCTTAGAAAACCTATTAAATGTACCTCAAAATGTGATTGATAGGCATCAACTTCTTTCATGCGAATTCGATGGTACCCACTCAATAACAACTCATGCTTAGAACAAGGTGGAATACACAATCTAAATTCATTAAACAAAAATCCAGCATGCATATAGTACTTTCCAAAACCAAATTTCACACATGCCTTATAGATTTCACCAAAGTAAATATCCATAGCATACAAGTCTTTAATATAGTAAAATCCTAGAAATTTAGAATCAAGTGTGGAAAGCAATACATACCTTTTTGATAGTTTATCAGCCACTATATTCCCCTTACCTTTCTTGAAATGCACAACATATCCCTTTTCAAGCAATTCTCCAACTTGCTTCTCCAATTCCTTAGCTTCATCAGGATTTGTCCTATAGGCTGGCCTATTAGGTATTTGCGCCCCAGCGATAAAGTCAATTTGATGCTCAATCCCTCTAATTCGTGGCAATCCACTAGGAATTTCCTCAGGAAACACATCTGCATAATCACTCAAAATAGAAACAATATTGGTTGGAAGTTCTCCAGCCAAGTTGTTAGTACCAATAAGTGTATTTCGACATAAAAGTAAGATCACAACATAATTCTCATGCAAATCACTCTTAATCTCACTCTTAGTAGCTAACATACACTCTTTAACAACTTTCTTAGAACTAACTTTCTTTTCCCCGAAAACATGTTTAGTGTCATCGCAAATAACACCTAAGCTAGTTTCGGACTTACTCTTCTCTTTAGCCCAAAATTTAGCCTCTAGTCTAGCAAAATTATCTCTTACTTTCAATTGATCATTCAAAGCTTCCTAAGGTGATAATGGAACTAGAGTACTAGGAATCTTACCACACATAAAGGACTACTTGTTGGTCTTACCATCATGTTTCACCTTGTTGTCATATTGCCAAGGTCTCCCAAGCAACACATGACAAGCTTGCATTGGCAAGATATCGCACAAGACATCCTCTTTGTACCTGCCCAAAGAAAAAGTAACCCAAACTTGTTTGTTAACCCTAATTTCTTCTCCATCATAGAACCAACCTAAGCTATAGGGTTTAGGATGCTTAGAAGTAGGTAGTTGTAACTCCTTCACTAAATAAACACTAGCTAGGTTTGTACAACTTGCTCCATCTATAATCACACTACTTGGTTTTCCATTCACATAGAATCTAGTGTGAAATATATTCTCCCTTTGATTTTGCACATCCCCTTTCACATAGGCACTTAAAGTTCTCCTAGCAACCAAACTCTTAAGTAGAACTATCTCATCACCATCATCAATTGCCTCTTCCTCATTCCCTTCATTATCACCATCCCCACTAGTATCCAAATCAAAATCCTCTTCTTCACTTAGAAGCTCACCATGCTCATTAAAATACATCACCTTCTTGTTAACACAATCATTAGCATAGTGACCAAATCCTTGACACTTAAACACTTAATGTGAGTCTTAGATGATGAACTTGAAGAACTCTTACTTTCAAGTTTAGGACTTACAAACCCCTTTTGCGCCACCTCCTTCTCCTTGTACGGAGTTTTCTCTTCTTTCTTGTAAGGAGTTTTCCATGACCCTCGGCCTTCAAAGCATGTTGCAACATCTCCTCTAAATCATAGTGTTGTTGCATCTCCATAATATCATGAATTTCCCTATTCAAACCCGAAAGGAATCTAGCCATAGTAGCTTGTGGAACTTCTTCAACTTCAGCCCTAGACATCAACAACATCATCTCCGAATAGTACTCATCAACACTCTTAGACCCTTGCCTCAATGCTTGCAATCTTTGATAAAGAGAATTGATGTAGTAACTTGACACAAATCTCTTCCTCGTAGCACTCTTCAAATCAGACCATGTATCAATTGGCCTCTCCCTATTTCTCGTCCTAGATTGCACCAATTGATTCCACCAATTTAAGGCATTCTCAACAAACTCAAGGAAATCAATTTGCGCCTTCCTAGATTCAGCATAAGGATGGTAATCAAAGTACATGTCCAATTTCGATTCCCAATTCAAATAATCCTCTAGAACTCCCCTTCCATTGAACTTAGGAATTGTGTGCTTGATGTTGTCTTTAGGCTCCTCTCTATCAACCACCCTTCTAGGCCGCAAGTTGTCCATATAAGCTTGTCCTCCAGCTTCTTGCTCCCTCAATCTATCTAATGGACCTCCCCTAGCAACTTGCCTTTGAACTTGAGGCTCCCTAGATTCATCTCCCAATACACCTCCCCTTGGTGGTGGTAATTGAGCAGGATTAGCCCTAGGTTGATTTTGGACCTCTCTTACTTGTTGTACTTCTTGTGCCAAGGTATTCATCCTTTGAGCAATTTGAGTTGACATAGTATCCATTCGTTGCATTAGGATTTGCATCATAGTAGCCAAGTCTATTATAACCCACACGAAAACCCTTGATTTGTATCCATGATATGCGTTCCTTTGAGTAATGGAGATAAAGATGAAGACATAAGCTTATGGAAAGAAGTAGTTATAGGATGTAATGAATGGTAAGTGATTAGAACTAGTTTAATTATGGTTACTTAAGAATAAAGATGCTTGCTATTTGTTGATCTTTTGAATTGAGTGCTCTTATGATTCTTTGTTATTTTGATTTCATAATTTCATTAATCCTTAATTATGTGTATGCATTCAAAGTTTTTGAAAAGTTTAAATTAAGATGAAATTTTGATTTGCATTAGTTTAGGATTATAGATTTTTTTTGTGCTAAAGTTTAGTAAGTTCATAGTTTTCTACACTAGTTTGCTAGGGACTAGCAAAGATTTGGTGTGGGGGAATTATGATTGAGCTAAAAACAACCCTATTTTTATGGCTATTTTATTATATTTTTGGATCCATTTATTCTTAAATATATGCTATTTTGATAATATTTGTGTTTTGAGTCTTTAAGTGATGTGAAAATGAGAATTTGTTGTTTTTCACTATTTTTTGAGCTATTTTGATGACTTTTTACACAGATTTGAGCAAAGCAATTTTGAGCATAGATTTGGAGATTCGAAGTTCGTGTTTGAAGACTATTTGAAGATAATTTGAAGATTTGAAGATTTTTGAAGAATTATTTCAAGAGCAAGAATTTAAAATTGGAGTTTTAATTGCGAAGGATTGAAGACAAGCCATGGATAAGCCTTTAAGCTAAGGAATTTTGGATATTTTATATGGGAAAATACTCAGCCCATATAAGCCCATAATTGGAGTTAAAATCTCAATTAATGCCGCCTATATCCAAGGAGATACCCAATTCCCGCTTATTCCCGCTTCTAATCCTAACAGGATTAGGATTCAACGCAGTTTTGGTAGAAAAATCATAACTTTTTACTCAGACCTTCGTTTGAAGCCCATGAGTACTCATTGGAAAGCTAACTCCGAGATCTACAACTTTTCTTTGAAGTCCAAGACCCAGTTCTGCCGTTTTCAAGCCCAAATATGCCGTCGAATTCCATGCATGAATTCAGGATTTTTCAGGATCCTATTTTGACTAGGATTTTGGTTCTAGGAAGACTTTTAATTTAACTTAGAGTCTAAGTTAGACCCTAAACCGTCCTAGATTCCTTTCCTACTTAGAATTGGATTACCTAGGGTTATTTCCACTATAAATAGCCATCTGCTGTAACACAAATCACACACCTACATATTTTTCAGATAGATATTTTCTCTTCTAGTTTTCTTCTAGTTTTTTAGGCAAGGGTGACGCCACCCTCTCTAGCCATAGAGGGGTGCGACATACCTAGGTTATTTTGCAAGGAGATTTCGCCCCTCCAAGGTCTTGTAAGTACTCTGATGCCGCTCATGGATTTTCCCAAATCCATAAGTAGCTAAATTCTTAATACTTCTGATCCTTTGGTGAATTCAATCAATTAAATATGGTGAGATTTCTGTTCTTATAATTTGGTATTTTATTCTTGATAGATAGCATTTTAAATTCTGTTTTAATTCTACAATCTTGATTTTTATTGATTTATTGTGGCCACTAAAGAGGTAATTTGAGAGATTGTTGGCTAGATCAAACAACAACGGTTGACGCCTGAGTTTGATTGTGACCACGCTTACCGGCGAGGTTAATTGGGTTTGCATGCCAGTGATCAGATTTATCTGGTTGTTGTATGGTTTTATTTATTAAGCATGTGTGAAAGAATAAATAAAAGTTGATCTTAATGCTTTGAATCTTAGCAAATCTTTAAGGCTTGACTGCTAATTGATTAGTTAGGAGGAGAAAGGGGTAATTTAAGGCTTGACGGCTAATCTTATCTAAATAGCATGTTAGGGTTTTCCCTAGACCAGTTATCATCAAGAATTTAATATTGAATTTATCTTTTAAATTTAGGACCCATAATTAATTTGATTGTTTTCTACCATTGGAGAAGAAGTATGCTTTTTAATTATTGTTTTCTTCTTTCTTAATTGCCATAGACTTAGATTTAATTTACTTTGCATTGTTTTCTAGATTAATTGTTTTCTTTTTAATTGTTCTTCTTAACCCTCTGCTTTTATATATTGTTTTTGAGAGATTTTAAGGATTGTATTTTCGGATAAAGTCTAATTTACGTTGCCGGTGAAGGAAAATAGACTCATCTGAAGACGAATCTTGAGAATTTTCTCTTAGTCTTTGCGTTTCTTCTCTAAAAAAAAATATTTTTTTTATTTTTGCGTTTTTAATTTTTTTTGTTTTGCGTTTTACTAAAAAATAAGTTTTTTGCGTCATAAAAAAAAATTTGTTTCTGCGTTTTAGAAAAGAAAAAAATATTTTCCTTTATTTTCTGTCTTTAATTTTAATTTTGTTTAAGAACTTTTACTACTAATCATTTTTCTTTTGAGTTTTTTTGAGTTTTTCTAGGAAACTGCATGCCAAAGACAAGAAATAGTGGTAAAGAAGACTTTGAATTTGATCCAGAGCCAGAAAGAACACTATTTTCGCTAAGGAAGGAGAAATCAAGTCGACAACAAGAAGAGTAGTCATCCAATTCAAGTTCTCAATCTAATTCTCCTAAATCTGCTGCTTCAACATCGTCACAAGACATGGCAAACGAAGAACCTAAAACCCTGAGAGAGCTTTCTACACCAAACGTCAATGCACAACGCTTAGCAATTCGATACCCAGATACGACTGCAAATTTTGAGATTAAATCTGGATTTATTCAGATTTTACCCAAATTTCATGGTCTGTCTGGAGAAGATCCTCACCGACATCTGACGGATTTCCAGATTGCCTGCACATCAACAAATATTCAAGGTATCACTGAAGACCAATTTAAGCTAAGAACTTTTCCGTTCACTCTTGTGGATCGTGCAAAAGATTGTTTGTACCTCTTACCAACTGGTTCAATCACATCTTGGACGAGCCTTAAGAAGTTGTTCTTCGAAAAGTACTTTCCTGCTCATAAAGTATCAAGTATAAGGAAGGAGATTTGCGGAATTAAGCAACGCCATGGAGAAACAATGCACGAAAATTGATAACGTTTCTAGACACTATGTTCGAGCTGCCCCAATCATCAAATCATTGAACAGTTGCTGATTTAATACTTCTACGAAGGACTACTACCGTTTGACAGATCTTCCATAGATTCTGCAAGTGGAGGAGCTTTCATAGACAAAACTCCCACCGATGCTTGGACTTTAGTGGAGAACATGGCTGCCAACACTCAACAATTTGTATCTCAAGAAGACTATTCAAGAGAAGGCAATACAAGCAGAATCAATGAAGTCTCTACCCATTCCACCTCACTGGAGCAACAACTCCAAGAAGCAAATCAACAAGTCGCTGCACTCACTGATTTATTCAATGCGAATTTTTCAAGTGTGCCTAAGGTTTGTGGTATTTGTAAACAAGGACACTACACTGATAAGTGCCTTTCTTTGGAACACACCGCGCAAGAAGTCAATGCTGTTGGAATGCAAGGAGCATATCAAAGGAAGCCTGAACCTTATTGGAGAGCCGAGCAACCAAGTCAACAATATGGGAACCAAGGTAACTATCAAGGAAGGCCAATGAATTATCAAAGGCCTAATTTCCAACAATCTTCACAAGCTGTCAAGATGCAACAAATGAGAGAAGCTATGGAGATGATGAGGAAACAAATTAGTCAATTGGCTAGTGACATGAGTGAACTCAAGACACAAGGTCAACAAAGGATCCCATCACAACCAAAGGTACCTCCTAAGGAGAATGTAAGTGCAATCACTTTAAGGAGTGGAAAAGAGTTGGAAAACCCCTATCCAACCCATGCCGCACAAGATGAAGGAGAGCTGAGCTACACCGAAGAAGAAGAATTGCAAGTGCTTGCCAAAGAAATCAAGATTGAAGACGAACCCAGAAAAGATGGCGCAACCACCATGGAAAAAGACTAGAAGACTGTCGTCGACAAGACTGATTCCAAGGTAGATGCCGCCATACCTTTTCCATCAAGATTGAAGAAGCCAAAAAAAGAAGAGGATGATCAAGATATTTTGGGGATACTTCGAAAAGTTGAGGTCAACATCCCACTTCTTGATGCTATTCAACAAATTCCAAATTGTGCAAAGTTAATTAAACAACTTTGTACCAACAAGAAAAGGCTACAAGGCAAGGTAAGTGCTGGAGTTAATGTTTCTGCAGTGCTTCAAAAGAGTTTACCTCCTAAGTGCAAGGATCCAGGTACGTTTTTTATTACTTGTTCTAGTGGAAGAAGTGTTATAGAGAATGCTATGCTAGATTTAGGTGCATCTTTAAGCGTTATGCCTTTTTCTTTTTACCAATCTTTAAATCTTGGTCCTTTGAAAAATACTGATGTGATTCTGCAGTTAGCTAATGGATCTTTGGTTCATCCCAAAGGTGTTCTAGAGAATGTCTTAATTAAAGTTGAACACTTGATTTTTCATATTAACATCTTTGTTATGGAGATGGAATATTCGAAAGATCAATGTCCTCTTTTATTAAGAAGACCCTTCTTAAGAACTTCCCATACTAAGATTGATGTATTCGATGGTTCATTGACCATGGAATTCGATGGTGATGTAATCCACCCTAGAATTTCATCTCAATCGCCATTGAATTCTATCAAGTTTGTTTGTGTTGTGAGTATTGAAAGTGCTAAAAAAGGAGCCCGAGAAGAATCTTCATCGATGACATCTTCTCAGATTTCCAAAGGGAGATAAAGGATAGCAACTTTTCAGCAACGTAAAGTTGAGCCTTTTTATCGAGCGTGGGACAGATTCAAGAAACTCTGCGCAGCATGTCCTCACCATGCCATATCACAACAACTTTTGATTACATACTTCTAGCAAGGATTAGGAGTAGATGACCAAATTCTTGTGGATAGCATGGACAACATCCCTTTGTTCGATAGAACCCCTGATGCTGCGTTTGAAGCACTAGAAACTTTGACTAAAGCAATTACACCCCCTAGCTTTAGAAAGATTCAAGCAAAGAAGAAGCAAGAAGCCAACAAGCGTGGAGTTCAGCCACAAGGAGAGAAGTAGAAGATGGTAGTCAAGAAACCAGAGAAAGATGCTCAAGGCCATGATCAAGCTAACTCAGCCGGCCATTGCTCGGCTGTGGCCCGACCATCATCACACATGGCTCGGATAGGACCGACCATACCCGAGCCGCGCCGAGAAACATGCCCGGCCATGGCCCGGCCATCCGAGCCATCTGCCTGGCCACGCCCGGACTCACCCGCGCACCATGCCCGGCCATCCGAACCACATGCCCGGCCATCCGTGCTATCTTCTGCGCCGAGTGCCCGACTAGCTGAGCCAGTTGCCCGGCTGTCGAAACGTTCGGGTCCAGGGAACCCTGACGAGACGACGTTGGAAAAGAGTCGCCACTAATCTTTTTTGCCTAGGTGTGATTAGCCACCTATCCGATTATTAAGTCTAATATTAACCTAAACTTGGCAAAGGTAATACCAAACCTAATACAGTCTGCTTAACCAGAGTCGGTTACGCTCGGGGAAGGATTAGCACCCCCGAGACGCCCATCAAACGACGGTACCTCTAGTCTAAACTAAATCTAATGGGTTGATACTAAAGGTTGCTTTTAAATCTTGATTATTAGAAGAAAAGGGTTATAGAAGAAAATAAAATCATTTTTTATTTAACCAATGTCGAGAATTCGAAGAATATAACTGAACACCGTCGATTAATTCTGTTACGATTCTCTTTCACTATTTGTTCTCTTGTTGAATCTTCCGCACCGGGAAGAGATTTTGAAAATGCTGTGACAAAATCTTTTGACCATTTTGACTTCGAAAAACTTGATCCATTTTATTAACTTCCAAAATCTTCTTTTGGATTGCTTAATTAGAAACCTTTCTTTTTTGAAAATGCTTACCTTGAAAATTCTGGAATTACCCATTTCTTAATTTTGAAACTCGAATAAGAGAACACTGTCTTTTGAAAAAGCTTTTTGGAGGAAAATGATATTTTTGTGTTTTCTTGATTATGCTTAATCTTAGAAAGAAGAGTAAGACTGAATGCAGATGATGCATGGACTGGTATATTTTAGTTTTTTAATTAGTAAACAACGATATACTTGAAATTAACCCGAGACCCTTCCCACGCATTATGGGGGTATCTCGGGGATAATCCTATCTCGGAGCGGGAACCAAGAGTTCGTACCCGAGTACATTTATTTGGGGCCCGCCCGTCATTGTAAAAGATCATTATTTACCAATTCTTATTTACCTAACTCGTATGAAAGACAATCAGGATGTATGAAAGTCCGATTTTTTAATTACATGCACTAACACAAGTCTACCCAGAGTCAACTCCATAAACCCTTCCCACCCATTATGGGGGTATTTAGAGAAAAGACCGGTCTAGAAGGAGCTCCCGGGAATTCGTACCCGAGTACTTTTACCCGAAAGGCCCTCCATCTCAGCAAAAGACGAATGTTAGTGCGTTATAGCGAAGTGACATGTAGCATGTTGTGACATGAATGTTCATGATTGATCTCTACTTTAACACTACGCTAATCACTAAATTATTACAAATGACAAGGACTTAATCAAATCGAATTAAACTTAAAGAAATTTACAAGTTATGGGTCGACTTTGTCAATTGGGGATTTTTCTGCACATCAAGTGAATTATTAGCGAAGCTCAAGAATGAAAATCACAAATTACATACCGAGGAAGTAAGTCAATAATCAAATTGTATCGAAGATCAAGCAAAACCATAAATCAAGGGCCAAAGCAATCATGAGAATAAGTGGAGTCTTTGATCAAATGGAAACAAAACATTGGACATGCATGAGTCAAATTGAATCAACCTAAAAATCAAATCTTTAACCTCAAAATTTCTATTTTTCAAATTGGAATTAATTTACATGAGTTCATCAATTTCTTTTCAAGTTGATCTTGATTTAAAAAATTTGATCTTTAGCCCTAAGTTTACTTTTTCCAAAATTAAAGTCAACCCAAAAGGGTTCAATATACCACTTTCAAGCTAACCTTAATTTAAAAAAATCTTAACTTTAAGCCAAGATCCCATTTTTCAAATCAAAATTAGCTCAATTAGAAATCAAGAGATCAACACAAATCATTCCCAAATCAAAAATCAATACTTTACGCGCAAACACTTAATTTTTAAGCAAGTCCAACCCAACCATCATTTTTATTAGCTACTTCATGTTCAATCTATGCAATACACAAATAAAAACCACATCTTTAACAAGAGCTTAACAATCAAAACTTTTTATCAATATTTATCACCTTTACAAGAATGAAAGTCATCAAATACCCAACTTAAAACATCAATAATACCACTTCTAATATTAACATCTTAAGGCTAAGGCATCATCCAATATACATATATATTCATAAATTGACCAAAATTTAAAGCATTTACATGCATAAATCACCAAATCAACCTTTAAATTGACTCAAATAGCATGTAGAGGCACCCAATTGCATGTATCAATAAAGCTGAGGGATTAAATTGAAGGGAAAAGAAATTTTACCTATGAAACGGCGTCGTTTTAGTCCCAAGCCTACTTAAGTCGCTGATCTTCTTCTTCCTCAACGCAGCCTTCTTCTCTTCTTTCTTCCTCACTTCGACTTCTTTTTTATACTACCCGAACCCTTCCAATTTCAAACCCGATTTCACCAGCACAAACCCCTTTTTACCAAATCAAGCTACAAATTTGAAAATCCCAACCCTTAACACATAAAAGCCCTCTTTTAATCTGAAGAAAAAGAGTTGATTTTGAGTTCCCAAACTAAGAACAGAGTGCGGGTTATCTTCTGTGAGCAAGCATTTTTCGCTCTGTTTGAGGTATATTCCGACTTGCCTCTATCGTTCTTGTTTCGCCTCCTTTGATTTCAAAAAAACTCAGAGAAAAAAAAATCAAAACCAGGAACCTTCATTTTCCAGGCGTTCCTCCCCTTTTTTCCCTAAAAAAAAACCTCCTTCAATCAGCTTATGGCTCACTATTTAAAGTACTCTCCCCTTTTTTGTTTTTTTCTTTTTGGGTAGGTGTTGAAGATAATCATCAGCCTGATGAGCTGTCACGTGAAGATTTTCTTTAGCTCCAACTCGAATTGGCATTTTACCAATGCTAGAACGATTTCCTCTCCTTTGTCTAACCGTTTTTGTCTTCTTGTGAATTTGGTTGAAGGTGGTGATGCTGAGCTGGCCTTGGGAACGTTAGTCATCAGGAGAGGTAAAATCTTGTAACTGTTTTGGGGATTTGGCTACTAGTTACTGTTTTTTGAATACAAAGTGAGCCCTTGACCTTGATTATGAACCCTCTCTTTATTCATTTAAACGCCTTGGTGCCCCCTTGATTGGCTATTTCCCGTTTTATCAAGGAATGGTTGCCATGAAAAAAAATGCACTGCAATGAGCATGAGTATGGTAATAAACATGAGTAGTTATATGAATATGTCATGTAGGATTACAAAGCTTGTTTATACTTAAAGTAAAACTCAAGGGAAGAAAAAAAATGAATGCTAATACAAACGCATGCTTAGCTAGTTGAGAATGCAAGAACATGTGCTGACTAGTGTGCTGGAATATAATGTATGCAATAAATCATAAGTTCATGATGATGTTATGTTAAAACTGGACTTGTTGCTATGATGAGGGTATTGAAATGTTTGCTAAAAATGTAGTGATAAAATGCCTATGATCCTAACTGTCAGAAAAAAATGCCTACAATCCTAACTATACTGCCATGGCTATATCATGCATTCTATTTGCTTTGTGATTGTGTTTCTTGCTGCCTTTTGGCCACTCTGCTTCTTTGGAGATGAGCCTTGCTGTTTGTGCTCTAATTTGGCCATTGATGAGTATGGTTTTAAGCATTGTCCCTTGAAATGTTTGCTGGCAAAAGTGTCCTTATTTGGCGCTGTCTTTTGAAAATTCATAACTTTTTCAATTCAACTCCAATTGTTGTGTTCTTGTTGTTGGGCTTATAGCCCGTTGGGGTCCAACCCCACTTGCTATTTCTTTGGGCTCATGAAGGCCCATGTGGCTTAATGAATTTTAATGGCCAAGAATTGTTTATTAGCCTAAGATCCAATGGCTAGGAATAAAATCTAAGTGAAAAGGGTTTTTGGTTTCTAAGCCGACTTCGGCTTTAGTTATATAAATTGAAATTGGTTTCACCAATTTTAGTTGTCAATTTGAAAAGCAAAAAGCAGCGCAAAACGTGATTAGCTTTTTGGGCGAATTGAACTTTTTCAATTCGTGAAATCAATTCGATTGAGAGCAGCGCAATTTGTCAATTGCGATAGTGAGCGGCGCAAGGGAGCGAGGGAGCGACGACACTTGGTGAAAGGTGAAGCTTTAATTCTTACAAGAAGCTTGTAAGGGGTTTGGTTCTTACTCCATAGAGAATGTAAGGGTGAGAAATAAGGGCAACAAATTGGGTTTCTTTGGGATTGATTTCTTGGTGATCCAAAGAGGTAATTCTTGTATTTTTAGTTCCAATTTGTTGGTGTTTAGGCTTTGGGCAATTAGCTTAGACTTGAACTCTTGTAATTACTTATTTCTCTTAGTGGATTTTTATCCAGTTTTGCCCCGTGGTTTTTCCCTTTACTCTAAACGGTTTTCCACGTAAATCTTGGTGTTCTTTATTTTTCTTGATTGTTTCCAGATTCGTATTACTGCTTGCTTGGTTGAGATATATCTGGTTGGTGGATTGGTTAATTATTTTAACTGCTTTGGATTATTGGTTTGGATATTGCTGTTGGTTTGTTATCTGTGGGATTGGTATTTTGTTTGCTTCCGCACGTGTATATTATTGCAGGCCTTCCCAACAACTGGTATCAGAGCTAGGTTACAGCTTTGAATCATGGAGAGTGATAGTGGTTCCATGATGAAACTAACAGCTACAAATTATAATATTTGGAAACCGATGATGGAGGATCATCTATACTGTAAGGACTTGTATGATCCGATATTGGGTGATTCGGATAAACCAAGTGATACGTCACATGATGATTGGAAGAAGCTTGACAGGAAATCGTTGGGCACGATAAGAAAATGGGTTGACATTAGTGTCTTTCACCATGTGGTGCAGGAGAAAAGCGCTAATGCTCCTTGGGAAAAATTGGCTGCATTGTATGAGAGGAAAAGCCCCATGAACAAGGCTTTTGGAGTCAGAAAGCTTTCCAATATGAAGTATAAAGAGGGACAATCCATGGCCGAGTACTTGAGTGACTACCAGGAGATGTTAAATCTGTTGTTGACTATGAAAATTGATCTTGGTGAAGAAGTTAATGCTTTGTTTCTATTGGATTCTATGCCGGATAGTTGGGATACGTTAGTTGTCACAGTCACTAACTCTGCTCCTGACAAGAAAGTATCTATGGAGATGGCAAAGAATGCTTTGTTGAATGAAGAAGCAAGGCGAACCAATAGAGAATCTGGGTCTAATCAAGCACTTGTCACAGAGAACAGGGGAAGATCCAAGGAAAAAGGTCAAGGCTTCAGGGGTCGGAGTAAGTCTAAGAACCGATCCAAGTCTAGGGAACCAGTGAAGTGTTATCACTGTGGTAAAGTTGGTCACTTCAAGCGAAACTGCAAGCTCTTGAAGCAAGAGCGGAAAGATGGAAAAAGCAAGAAGAATTCAGAGGAAGAAAGCAATGTGACTGTAGTTGTTTCTGATGAGGAGACAGTGTCATTGATTTGTGGACATGGTGATTGTAACCATGTAGCTGATCCTTCTATTGTGTGGATTGTTGACACAGGCACGGCATATCATGGTGTTCCCAAAAGGGAGTTGTTTACAACTTACAAAGTAGGAGACTTTGGTGAAACCAGGATGGGAAACAAGAGTGTGTCGCAGATTGTGGGGATCGGTGACATTGTTGTTCAGACTAGTACTGGTTGCACATTGACTTTGAAGAATGTGAGACACATTCCAGATTTGAGAATGAACTTGCTTGCAATTAATGTCCTCGATAAGGAAGGATATGAGAGTCGGCAAAAGGATGGACAGTGGAAGCTTTTTGATGGGTCTTTACTAGTTGCAAAGGGAAGTTTATGTTGCACTATGTACAAGACTTGGTTGAAACATTGTGGAAACAATGTCAATGCAGTGGAAGATGATGCTTCACCAAATTTGTGGCATAAAAGCCTGGCACACTTGAGTGAGAAAGGGTTGCTGCTTTTGGCAAGACAGTCCCTCATTCCTATACCCTCAGCCAAAAGTATAAGTTTGTGATTGAGCCAAAATTGACCCTATTTTTATGCCTATTTTACTATGTTTTTAGACCCATTTATGCTTAATTATATGCTATTTTATTAATATTTGTGTTTTTAGTCTTTAAGTGATGTGAAAATGAGAAATTGTTATTTTTCACTATTTTTGTAGCTATTTTGATGACTTTTTACACAGATTTGAGCAAAGCAATTTTGAGCATAGATTTGGAGATTCGAAGTTCGTGTTTGAAGACCATTTGAAGATAAATTGGAGACTTGAAGACCATTGAAGATTTATTTCAAGAGGAAGAATTGAAGAATTGGAGCTTTAATTGAAGACAAGCCATGGACAAGCCCTCAAGCTTTGGTATTTATGGATAATTTATATGGGAAGATACTCAACCCATATAAGATATTAATTGGAATTAAAATCCCAATTAATGATTCCTAAATCCAAGGAAATATCAAAATCCCGTAGATTCCCGATTCTAGTCTTAACAAGATTAGGATTCAGGAGCAGTTTTGGTAGAAATTTCATAACTTTCTGCTCAGACCTCTGATTGAAGCCCATGAGTACTCTTTGGAAAGCTAACTCCGAGAGCTACAACTTTCCTTTGAAGCCCAAGACCCAGTTCTGCCGTTTTCAAGCCCGAAAAAGCCGTTGAAGTTTCTGCACAAATTCAGCAAAAATTCAGGATCCTATTTTGACTTGGATTCTACTCTAAGAAGACTTTTAATCCAACTTGGAGTCCAAGTTAGACCCTAAAACTGGCCTAGACTCCTTTCCAAGTTAGAATTGGAATTCCTAGGGTTATTTCCACTATAAATAGGCACCTCCTATATCACAAATCACACACCAATTCACATAATTCTCTTTAGATTTATTTCCTAGTTTTTCTTCTAGTTTTTAGGCAAAGGGTGCCGCCACCCTCTCTAGCTATAGGGTGGTGCGGCATACCTAGGTTTTTGTCAAGGAGATTTCGCCCCTCCAAGGTCCTGTAAGTACTCTTATGCCGCTCATGGATTTTCCCGAATCCATGAGTAGCTAAATTCTTAATACTTCTGATCCTTTGGTGAATTCAATCAATTAAATATGGTGAGATTTATGTTCTTATAATTTGGTATTTTATTCTTGATAGATAGCATGTTAAACTCTGTTTTAATTCTACAATCTTGATTTTTATTGATTTATTGTGGCCACTAAAGAGGTAATTTGAGAGATTGTTGGGTAGATCAAACAACAAGAACGCATGAGTTTGATTGTGTGTAGCAAGTTAGCCGAGCTTGACGGCGGGTTAATTGGGTTTGCACGCCAGTGATCAGATTTTTCTGGTTGTTGTATGGTTTTATTTATTAACCATGTGTGAAAGAACTAATAAAAGTTGATCTTAATGCTTTGAATCCTAGCAAATCTTTAAGACTTGACGGCTAATTGATTAGTTAGGAGGAGAAACGGGTAATTTAAGGCTTGACGGTTAATCATATCTAAATAGCATGTTAGGGTTTTCCCTAGACCAGTTATCATCAAGAATTTAATATTGAATTTATCTTTTAAATCTAGGACCCATAATTAATTTGATTGTTTTCTACCATTGGTGAAGAAGTATATCCTTAATTATTGTTTTCTTTCTTATCTGCTATAGACTTTGATTTAATTTACTCTGCTTTGTTTTCTAGTTTAATTGTTTTCTGTTTAATTGCTTTCTGTCAATCTCTGTTTTCTGTGTTATTTTTATGATTGTTGACAACCGATCATAAATTTTGGCGCCGTTGCCGGGGAAGGGTAACTTTTTCTGGTATTTGCCGGGGAAGGGAACTTTTTCTGGTTTTTGCGAGGGGAAGGAAAATAGACTCATCTGAAGACGAATCCCGCGAA
>AWUE01020465.1:0-11794 GCA_001974825.2 Corchorus olitorius | reverse complement strand
TCAGCAAAGGGCTTATCAAGAGATATGCGATCAGATTTCATTTCTTTGCTTTAAAAAGATCCAAATCGGGCTACAACAGATAGAGGATATCAAAGACCAAGCTGGGAATATATTGCCTTGCGTGGCACCGTTTGGCAGACGCCTTTAGCCAGTAGCTGACTTCTTGGAGAACACCATCGGCCAATGCAATGGAGCCCTTGCCTACTTCCAGCAGCTCGTGGGGAAACCGCAGTACTGAATCTTTTGTAATATAGTAGTATTCTAGTATCAATGTTATTTGTGAACAATTCGAGGCCTGTATAAGTATTTTGATTCAAGTTTCAGTTTAAGACAATGGCCTGTAACTAAATTATTCTCGCTTTATGAACAATGGTGTGTGGCTAAGGATGCTCTCTATCAATGAAGAATATGCAGTTATGGTATTTCAAGACCAGGAAATCCCAACTCTCTTTTTCTATCTTGAATGATGACTCAGTAGGATCATGCATCATAACATTCATTTGCATCATTTACACAAGGACAAAAGCCCTGATTATTAACAAAATTGTAAATGGCCACGGCTTTTGACCTGTGGAAGTTCCTACCAAGTTGTGGAGGGACTCCACGCCCTTAAAAATCTTGAAAAACTCGACAAATAAAGATTAATTACTAACAACTAAAATAAATTCAGGTCAAAAAAGATAGCTCCACCCAGAAAGATATATCAGCAAACCTAACAGTACAATACCAGATCTAGGGCCAAAAGGATGGACAAGCAGGCCACAGAAAGTCAGCAATTAAGAGAGGAAATCAGGCGCAAAGATGAAGAACTCAAGCGCAGAGACAAAGAAGCATGATGCCGAGAGGAGGCGACAAATGCCAAGATAGAGCAGTTATTGGGAATGATGCATCAGTTTACAAAAAGGAAAGTTGTGGCTGATAACACTCAGGAGGTGGAAGACCCAACCAGAGTCGACCTTGGGGAAAGCTCAGGACTGACTGGGCTCGGGATCGGACATGCCAACATGGCACAAGTTAATCTGCCAATATCCAGTGGAACACAGTTTGCTTATCCACCATTGTCAGGAGTAGCAGCTGGGACTTTCGTTCCCCGTCCACCGAGGCCCCACCAAGGTGTCGGAATCGGACCATCCGATCCTCCAGCATTTCATTCTGGAATCGAGGCTGCATCTTTACCTTTACAGGATTACTCTTATATGTACCAACCAGGGGTAGCAGCTACAAAGCCTATTGATTTGACAGGGGCAGAGGGACCCCAGAAGATTGATTTGACTGAGGACAGCAAACGCAAGCTGAGCTTGATAGAGGAAAGACTTTGTGGGTTGGAAAGATCCAGCAGCTATTATAGTCTTATTGATACCTCAGAATTGTCATTGGTGGATAGGCTAGTGATACCTCCGAAATTCAATGCCCCAGAATTTGAAAAGTTCGACGGGACTAGGGCTAGTGATACCATCTGAGAAGTTACACCAGGAAGATGGGACCTTACGCAACCAATGAGAAACTCATGATTCACTGTTTCCAAGATAGCTTAACGGGGACAGCTTCCACCTGGTATAATCAGCTCGATAGGCATTGTATCCATTCGTGGGATGATCTGGCAAAAACTTTCGTCGACCAATACAAGTACTTGGTTGAATTGGCCCCATCCAGGGAAACCCTAAAAGCCATGGAAAGGAAGCCCACCGAAAGTTGTACAGAGTTTGCACAACGATGGAGAGATAAGGCTTCTCAGATCAGGCCACAAATAGAGGAGTCGGAAATTTCTGGTCTCTTTATTGATACCCAAAAATCTGTCTTTTTCGAAAAATTGTTCAACTTGGCATCTGAGCCCTTTGCAAAGATCGTGGTGATAGGGCAAAAGTTGGACAATAGCATCAAATCGGGGAGGATCGTTGTCCCGGATGAAGCCAAGAGGGGGCAGGTGGTGAGGAAGAAAGAAGAGGTCAACAATGCGGGATATCAGCCCCAAGTACCTATCCGACCTTATTATCCACCCCATCCTTACAACCCCTCGCAGTATAATCAAAACCCGATTAATTACTACCGTCCACCAGTGCCAGTTCCATATTCTTACCAACCAGTCAACAATGTGGGAGGCCCGTCTTACAGACCGCCAGCACCAAATCCTCAGCCCATAGCCCCTTCACAACCCGTCAACCAACTCAATCCTCCAAGGGCCTCTCCACGCCTAGCTAGGGAGCCAATCGACCCTATTCCTTACACATACTCAGAACTACTACCTCAATTAGTGCAACAAAATCTGATCTGATGCACGCCGTACCCTCACACTCTATAGCCTCCTTACCCGGCGTGGTATGATGTCAATGCTTACTGTGAATTCCATTGTGGAGCTCGAGGACATTCCACGGAAAATTGTATGAGATTAAAGCGAGAGGTGCAAGCCCTGGTGAAAGGTGGAAAACTCAGTTTCCCAAAAGCGGCACAGCCAAATACCGCTGGAAATCCTTTACCTAACCATAACGGGGGGCAAGTTGGGGCTGTGTACGGTGGAGAATTCGTGGTAAGAGATGTCAGTAAGGTCGATACTCCTATGGCGGTGGTATACAGAGCCATAGTAAAAGCTAATTTAATGGAACCAGGGCAATACGATGGAAATGTTAGTGGTGAACATTGCCCCATGCACAAAGGGCACACCATCCAATATTGCAAGGAGTTCAAGGCCTTTGTCCAAAAAATGATGAATGAATCCAGGATCCAGTTTTACTTTGAAGTTCCGATGGGAGAAGTCAGTATGGTGACAGAAGAGCATAAGCCAAAACCGTTTGTACCCGCCTTACCAACTAGGTTGCCGCCACCACCATTTGTACCAACACTCCCGATAGTGCAACCCTTTATTCCAAAGCTACCATGGTGATGCCGCAGCACATGATAGGTCCAACCACGCCAATGGTGGTTAATCCACCTAGGCCTTTTGCCTATGACAACAATCACCTGTGTGCCTTGGAAATACGAAGTTAGCCTATCGCCTCAGGTGGCAAAAGGACAAGGCGAAGCCGACTCGGCAAACCTAAGTGGGGTTGGGAACATGACAAGGAGTGGTCGATGTTATTCGCCACCAGTGAAGGAGATGATACAAAAAGAAGAAGAGTTAGAGAAGGCATATCCTGCTGATAAGCCTATGGAGATAGAACAAGGACAGTCATCTGCTCAAGGAGAAACAGGGAAACCAGACTTTACGGAGAAAGAAGCATGTGAATTTCTCAGAATCATAAAACACATCGAATATAGTGTGGTGGACCAATTGAACAAAACGCCCGCTAAGATTTCCATTTTATCCCTGCTGCTCAACTCAGAGGCGCATCGCAAAGCTCTACTACGGGTATTGAGTCAAGCGTATGTGGACCAGGGAATCACGGTGGATAACTTGGATCATATCGTGGGGAACATCACGGCTGGTCATATCACCTTTACTGATGAAGACATCCCGCCTGGAGGAAGAAGCAGTCTGAAGGCTTTGTACATATCAGCCAGATGTAATGGATTCCACATTGGTCGAATGCTGATTGACAACGGGTCTGCCTTGAACATCATGCCTTATCATTCATTAGACAAGTTGTTGGTAGACCTCTCCCATATCAAACCAAACAACATGATGGTAGAGCCTTTGATGGAACAACCCGCTCAGTAAGAGGTGACATTGAGCTCCAAATGAAGATCGAAGGAGTGGAATTCTTAATGACCTTCCAAGTGATGGACATTAACCCTTCATATTCTTGTTTGTTGGGGAGGCCGTGGATCCATATGGTTGGAGCAGTACCATCTACTTTGCATCAGGCGGTCAAGTTCCGGGTAGGAAACAAGTTGATAGAAATTAAGGCAGAGAAGGACATCATGGCTGCACAAACTCACGATGCCCCATATATTGAAGCAACGGAAGAGGGATTAGAAGATACCTTCCACTCATTCGAGGTTGCAGAACTGACCCACATTAAGGAAGGAGGAAGGTTGCCTAAGCCACACGTAACCCAGAATTGGATAATGCAGATAAAGCAGCTGATAGGAAAGGGATAGAAAACAGGATGCGGTTTGGGGAAGAGACTCCAGGGAATCAAAGAGCCCATTTCTACACCGAAGTATAGCTTTACGTTCGGTCTAGGTTACAAGCCCTCAAGGAAGGATCGGGTGGAAGCTATGGAGAAGAAGAAACAGATGAGGATGGCTAGACTCAAAGGAGAACCTTATGAAGGGGGCAAGATGGAGTTCCCTCCCCTGTATCACACTTCCAAGTCAGCCGGTTGGGTGAACCCATCAGAGCAAATGAATGCCCTTCAACGAGCCACTGAGATGTTATCTGCAACAGGAAAGCTGCAGGACTTATCAGTTAACGCAGTTGAAGATGGATCAGAAGATAGGTGCCCATGGATCTACCCCACCGAGCCAAAATCAGAGATGGATAATTGGACTGAGTTAGAATTTCCAGTTTTTGTCAACAATGAAGAAATGTAATAGCCTTTTCAAAAGTTTCCATAGGCTTATCCAAGTTTCTAAAGACTATTACCTAAACTGTGATTGAATTTCATTTTCATGGATGTTATTTAAATCATGTTCTCTTTTTTATGACTAGTAATGAAAACCGGATGCATATTCAAGCTTCTTCTCATTTGTTCCACTCATTCACAATTGTCTCTTCATTTACTATTCCATTTATTATTATTATTTATATATATATATATATATACCTTGCTACCTCTTTCTCAGGCCAACTGACGATGAATGCAAAGACGAACCGGATAAATCTGCAACTGATTTTGATGGGCATGTGTGTAACAATGATTCAACTGACGAATATGCAGATGATTCAGAACTACCCTCAGACCTCATGAGATTGGTTGAGCAAGAAGATAGGTAAATTCAGCCTCATGAAGAGGCCACTGAACTGATAAATCTGGGTACTGAAGAATGTAAGAAGGAAGTAAAGATCGGCACTACTTTGACTCCGGAAGACAGGCAACGGCTAGTAGAATTACTTAGGGAGTATGCCGACGTATTTGCTTGGTCATATCAGGACATGCCAGGGCTGGACCCCTCAGTGGCAGTTCATAAGTTGCCTATACGGCCAGAATGCAAACTTGTGCAGCAAAAATTGAGAAGAATGAAGCCAGATATGCTCTTGAAGATCAAGGAAGAGGTTAAGAAGCAGTTTGACGCTGGTTTCCTTGAAGAGATCAGATACCCAGAATGGCAAGCCAACATTGTTCCAGTTCCCAAGAAAGACGGAAAAGTGAGGATGTGCGTGGATTACCGAGATCTGAATCGCGCCAGCCCTAAAGACAATTTCCCGTTACCTCATATAGACATACTAGTGGACAACACGGCTCGACATTCTTTGTTTTCTTTTATGGATGGCTTCCCCGGGTATAATCAGATTAAGATGGCACCCGAGGATAAAGAGAAGACAACTTTTGTGACAGCGTGGGGGACGTTCTGTTACAAGGTCATGCCTTTTGGGTTGAAAAATGCGGGAGCAACCTACCAGCGAGCAATGGTTACTTTATTCCATGACATGATGCACAAGGAAATAGAGGTGTATGTCGACGACATGATTGCCAAGGCTCGCTCGCCAGAAGAACATTTGGCAAATTTGAAGAAGTTGTTCCAAAGACTCAGAGAATATCAGCTCAAACTAAACCCAGCAAAGTGCACTTTTGGGGCAACATCCGGAAAGTTAGGGTTCGTGGTAAGCCAGAAGGGAATACAAGTTGATTCCGACAAGGTAGAAGCTATACGGAAATTCCCCCCGCCTAGAACTCAAAAGGAAGTAAGGGGATTCCTTGGGCGTTTGAATTATATAGCTCGGTTCATATCACAGTTGACCGCAAAATGTGATCCCATTTTTAAGCTACTCAGGAAAAGTAATCCAGGTGAATGGGATGGTGAATGTCAAGCCGCGTTTGAGAAGGTGAAAGAATATCTGTTGAACCCACCGGTTTTGATGCCCCCAGAACGTGGACGGCCTTTGATTTTGTACTTAACAGTATTCGAAAAGTCCATGGGTTGTGTCTTAGCACAGCAGGATAGGTCGAGCAAAAAGGAGTATGTCGTTTACTATCTGAGCAAGAAATTCACCAAATATGAGTCCAATTACTCCTCCTTGGAAAAAATGTGTTGCGCACTGGCATGGACAGCCCAACGGTTGAGATAATATATGCTTTACCACACCACAATGTTGGTCTCTAAGCTTGACCCGATATGATACATCTTTGAGAAGCCTAGTTTGTCTGGGAGGATAGCAAGATGGCAAGTGTTGTTATCAGAGTATGACATTGTGTACGTATCCCAAAGGCCATAAAAGGGAGTGCAGTGGCGGACTTTTTGGCAGATAGGGCAAGGGACGATTACGAGCCTGTTAAGTTTGAATTCCCTGATGAGGATCTTATGGAAGTGATGAATACAGAAGAATCTCCGAAAGAGCCTCCAAAATGGAAAGTATACTTTGACGGAGCATCCAATATGTTGGGGCATGGTATCAGTGCAGTGTTAATTTCACCAGATGGAGGCCATTACCCCGCCACAGCGAGGCTAGACTTCCCTTGTACGAACAACATCGCAGAATATGGAGCATGCGTGTTCGGTATTCAAATGGCAATTGAAACGAAGATTAAGGTGTTAGAAGTTTACGGTGATTCATCCCTGGTGGTTTACCAAATGAAAGGGGAATGGGAAACCAGAGATTTTAAGCTCATTCCATATCGATAGCACATTTTGGAGCTAATGGAGCAATTTGAAGAGATCTCCTTCCATTATTTATCTCGGGAAGAAAACCAGTTGGCTGACGCACTAGCTACTCTGGCTGCCATGTTTAAAATCGGTGGAGGGGTAGAAATCCAACCTATCGAAATGAGGCTGAAGGAGTCGCCAAACACATGTCATGAGCGTAGAGGAAGAGCCCGATGGAAAGCCATGGTACCATGATATTCTGCAGTATGTCAAATATCAGAAATACCCAGAATGTGCAACTAAGAACGACAAAAGGGTGATCCGGCGAATGTCGACGGGTTATCTTTTAGATGGAGAAGTGTTATACAAGAAGAGTTGTGATCAGACGTTGCTTCGATGTGTGGGTTCCGCGGAAGCCAGAGATCATGGAAGAAGTACATGAAGGATCATGTGGAAGCCATGTCAGTGGACACAAGATGGCAAGACAGATCATGAGGGCGGGCTACTTTTGGTTAACGTTGGAGACTGACTGCATAAAATATGTTAGAAAATGTCACAAATGCCAGCATTTATGCGGATCAGATTCACGTGCCTCCGAACCCATTACATGTCATGTCAGCTCCGTGGCCATTCTCGATGTGGGGTATAGATGTAATCGGAGCTATCACCCCCAGGGCCTCGAATGGACACAAGTTCATACTAGTTGCAATTGACTACTTCACCAAGTGGGTCGAAGCAGCTTCATACTCAAGCGTGACTCAGGCGGTGGTTACCAGATTCATCAAGAAAGAGATTATATGTCGATATGGGTTGCCAGCAAGGATCATTACAAATAATGCATCCAACTTGAATCAAGGCTTGATAAACAAGACTTGCAAGCAGTTCAAGATTGCACATAGTAATTCAACCATTTATAGACCCAAAATGAACGGTGCGGTGGAGGCAGCCAATAAGAATATCAAGAAGATTGTGGAGAAGATGACTGTGACTTACAAAGATTGGCATGAGAAACTCCCTTTTGCCCTGCACGCCTATCGAACTTGTGTTAGGACCTCTACAGGGGCAACCCCGTACTCTTTAGTATACGGGATGGAAGCGGTAGTGCCAGTCGAGGTCGAAATACCCTCCTTACGGGTATACCGAGAAATCAAGTTGGAAGAGTCTGAATGGGTTCAGGAAAGGTATGATCAGCTCAACTTGATTGACGAAAAGAGGTTAACATCAATTTGTCACGGTCAGATGTATCAAAAGAGAATGGAAAGGGCATTTAACAAGAAAGTACGCCCAAGAGAGTTCAAAGAAGGGGATTTGGTTCTGAAAAAGATCATACCAGCGCAACGTGATCCCCGAGACAAATGGGCGCCAAACTGGGAGAGGCCGTTTGTAGTCAAGAAAGCATTCTCTGGTGGGGCATTGATCTTACAAAAGATGGACGGTGAAGAGTTCCTGATCGGTCGTCAGCAATCATAAAAATAATATCCCAACAAACTCCTAACTAAGTAGATAGGGTAAGTAGGGGTCGATCCCACAAAGAAGTGTGATAGACTTTATCCGAAAATTCAGTCCTTAAAATCTCTCAAAATAGAACACAGAAAACAGAGGGTTAAGAATAATAACTAAGAAGAAAACAATTATACTAGAAAACAAAGCAGAGTAAATTAAATCTAAGTCTATGGCAGATAAGAAAGAAAACAATAATTAAGGATATACTTTTTCACCAATGGTAGAAAACAACCAAATTAATTATGGGTCCTTGATTTAAAAGATAAATTCAATATTAAATTCAAGATGATAACTGGTCTAGGGAAAACCCTAACATGCTATTTAGATAAGATTAGCCGTCAAGCCTTAAATTACCCCTTTCTCCTCCTAACTAATCAATTAGTTGTCAAGCCTTAAAGATTTGCTAGGATTCAAAGCATTAAGATCAACTTTTATTAGTTCTTTCACACATGCTTAATAAACAAAACCATACAACAACCAGATAAATCTGATCACTGGCATGCAAACCCAATTAACCCGCCGTCAAGCGCGGCTAACTTGCTACATACAATCAAACATGGACGTCAATCCGCTATTTGATCTAGCCAACAATCTCTCAAATTACTTCTTTACCGGCCGAAACAAATCAATAAAAATCAAGATTGTAGAATTAAAACAGAGTTTAACATGCTATCTATCAAGAATAAAATATCAAATTATAAGAACAGAAATCTCACCATATTTAATTGATTGAATTCACCAAAGGATTACAAGTATTAAGAATTTAGCTCCTCATGGATTTGGGAAAATCCATGAGAGACTTAAGAAAACTTACAAAACTTGAAGGGGGGCGAAATCTCCTCTTGAATAACCTAGGGTTGCCGCCCCTCTCTATGCAAAGAGAGGGTGGCGCACCCTAGCCCTAAAAAACTAGAAGAAAACTAGAAGAAAAGAAATTATTCTTGTGAAAATATTTTGGTGTGTGATTTGTGTTACAGGAGGTGGCTATTTATAGTGGAAATAACCCTAGGAAATCCAACTCTAACTTGGAAAGGGGTTTAAGTCGATTTTGGGTCTAACTTAGACTCCAAGTTGGATTAAAAGTCTTCCTAGAGTAGAATCCAAGTTAAAATAGGATCCTGAAAAAATCCTGATTTCGTGCAGGGACTTCGACGGCATTTTTGGGCTTGAAAACGGCAGAACTGGGTCTTGGACTTCAAAGGAAAGTTGTAGATCTCGGAGTTAGCTTTCCAACAAGTACTCATGGTCTTCAAACGGAGGTCTAAGCAGAAAGTTATGATTTTTTTACCAAAACTGCGCCTGAATCCTAATCCTGTTAGGACTAGAATCGGGAATCTACGGGATTTGGATATTTCCTTGGATTTAGGAGTCATTAATTGGGATTTTAATTCCAATTAATATCTTATATGGGCTGAGTATTTTCCCATATAAATTATCCATAAATACCAAAGTTTAAGGGCTTATCCGTGGCTTGTCTTCAATTAAAGCTCCAATCTTCAATTCTTCCTCTTGAAATAGATCTTCAAAAATCTTCAAGTCTTCAAATTATCTTCAAATGGTCTTCAAACACGAACTTCGAATCTTCAAATCTATGCTCAAAATTGCTTTGCTCAAATCTGTGTAAAAAGTCATCAAAATAACTCCAAAAATAGTGAAAAATAACAATTTATCAATTTCACATCACTTAAAGACTAAAAACACAAATATTAACAACATAGCATATATTTAAGCATCAATGGGTCTAAAAACATAGTAAAATAGCCATAAAAATAGGGTCTAATTTAGCTCGATCAGTTCCCGAGACCCATTAACTCGGATGCAGTCAAGAAGTATTATGCCTAAAAAAAAAAAAAAAAACTTAACCTAAAAAAAGAAAAAGGTTAGAAAAAAGAGAAGTAAATAAAAAGGAGGGGTCCAAGTCGAAAACCCGCAGAGGGCGGCGTGGATCCGTTGGGGGTCTTTTGAGTTGAAAACCTGCAAAAGGCGGCTCAAACGGAGGCCGGAAAAGGAGAAGATCTAGGTTGAAAACCCGCAAAGGGCGGCCTGGATAACAACACAAGTAGAGGCTGGAAAGGCATTGACAACTTGCTCAATCTTCTCGTGAGGTCGAAAGGGTGAGTCAGCAATCATAAGCTACCAAGGATGACCAAAGAATCAAAAGCTTATACACAAGTCTAATAGGAAAGCAGAGAATTGTCCATACTCCAAAATCGTCGGAGTATTCATCGCTATGAGGCCTGCCTTTTATTATTATTATTAATATGTATTATATACTATATTCCTTTGTGAACCATATTGTTTGAGTACACTCTATTGAATTCTGGTGCAAGGGGTGGTGTTACTCTTTGGATACATCTTTTCTTCTTTACTAATATATTTATAATAGTATTTCTTATATACAAATCTCCTTTCTAAATTCTTCTCATAAGAAGGAACGCTTGAATTTTGCATATCATTACAAAATTATAACATTGATTAAGCATATTTAAATAAACCTGGATGCGAATGATATTCAATCACAAAAGGGTTATCAAGTTGAAACATAAGTCTAATTTTGTCACCAAAAAGGAGAGCGCAATTGAAAAGGTTAAGGAGCATAGAAATGGATGAAGAAAGAGAACTAAGGTCGCATTTCAAGGAAGATTGCGATCAAGTGTCGTCGATATTTGGGGCATCAATTGAGGAAAAAAGGAAGTTTACTACACCAGAAAGAAAAAGCAGAAACAAGGGAAACATTGAGCTATCTAGAACTTTTTAATAAAAGAGAAGAAAAAGAAAAGAAAACAAATAAACAACAGCAATAGCATTCCATGCATCATTCATTCACAACGAATTGTTTCTCTTGGTTTAGGTCTCTATCTTAGTAAACCTACTTAGGTCCCATCTAAAGTTGCCATTTAAGTAAACCTGCTTAGGTCCTTGTCTAGAATTTCCGTTTAAACAAACCTACTTAGGTCTCCGTTCCATTCAAGTAAAACCTGCTTAGGTCCCTTTCTAGAATTCTCGTTCAAGTAAACCTGCTTAGGTCTTCATTTAGAAGTTTCGTTTAAATCGAACCTGCTTAGGTCCTCGTGTAGAATTTCCATAAACCTGCATGGGCGTCAGCTTAGAGCTTCGTTTAATCAAACCTGCTTAGGTCTATGTTTAGAATCTCTATTTAAGTAAACCTGCTTAGGTCTCTATTTAGAGCTTCCATTCAAGTGAATCTACTTATGTCTCTGTTTAGAGTGTCGTTTAATCAAACCTGCTTAGCTCCTCATTTAGAATTCCCTTTTAAGTAAACCTGCTTAGGTCTATGTCTAAAACTTCATTTAAGTAAACCTGCTTAGGTCTATGTTTAGAATTTCATTTAAGTAAACCTGCTTAGATCTCCGTTCCGTTTAAGTAAACCTGTTTAGGACTTCTGCTTAGAGTTTCGTTTAATTAAACCTGCTTAGGTCTTCGCTTAGAGTTTCGTTTAATTAAACCTGCTTAGGTCTTCGCTTAGAGTTTCGTTTAATCAAACCTGCTCAGGTCCATCTTTAAAATCTCGCCTTGGGAAAACCGGATCACGTTTTTTATTAGAGTTTAGTTTTCTTTAAAAAAAAAAAAAAAAAAAAAAAAAACCTAA
>AWUE01020464.1:0-25103 GCA_001974825.2 Corchorus olitorius | reverse complement strand
TATTAATTTAGGATAATCTGGAGTTAGGGGGCAATACGTTTGGGAATTAGCATTTAGGAAATAACAAAGAAAAACAAAAAAAAGGAAGAAGACTAAATGGGCATGTTTTAAGTTAGAAAGCTAAGATTTTGTTTTGATAAATTGTTAGACTTTGGGTAAGTGTGTTTGAGCCTTATTGCTTTTGGACTTAGGATTGTTATTTGGGCTTATTTCTTTAGGTTGAGTAGACTTTAACTTTCTGTTGGGCTTTTAATTTCTCATTGGGCTTTGCTAAGCTATTCATCTATTTTGGTTTTGTTTTGCTATATTAAGTTTGGGCTTTGATTGTTATTAATCTTGGGTGTTGTGCTTTAAATTATTGGGCTTATACTTCTCTTGGTCTTGTAAAGGTTATGCCAAAGATTGGGCTTTCTATGTAAACTTGAGTTCTTTGGTTATACTTCATGATTGGACTTATGTTTTTATATAGTTGGGCTTCGTATTTTGATTTGTCTGGGTTTAGGGTCTTATTTAAATTTTAATTTCAATTCAATACAGGTTTTTAAAAAAAAAATGGAACAAATTGGGTATCAAAATTAAGTTAAGTTTCATATGCATTCATATTTAAAATTCCATATTTATGTTTCTTTATATTATTGATTATGCCATGTCATTGGAGATTAATTAAAAGGACCCGATGATGGGGTGTGTGATTGGGATTTGGACAGCTATTGTCGGTCTCAATTCATCGCCCCTAGGCTTGGAACATCTGGACGGGGGTCTTACCAGTATGAGTGGAAGGCACCCGGACAGTGTGCCTCAAATAATTACCTGGTAAAATTTAAATTAATCGGAATACATGCATCACGTGCACTCATGTATATAGAGGCTAAATTAATATAGGTCATTAGAAGTTAAGATAAAAAAATGAAATGAATAAAACACTTTGTTTCTAAAAAAAAGGAGTTGTGATTGCTCTCATTCTCTTCAAATTTTAAATCCAAGTCAAGAATCTTTTTTTTTAAAAAAAAAAAAGGGGAAGAAAAATGATATATCAAATAAATTTGTTATTTTTCTTTCTCCAAAAATCAAGGCTTGAATTTTAAGAAAGGTTTCTTTGGTCATGAGAAATAAAAGTGAATTGAAAGAAAAGTTAGTTTTTTTTATAAAAAAAAAGGGGGAATTAAAAGGGAAAATGAGAATATGACCTTTTTTCTAAAAAGGAGAAAATTGGATTTTACAAGTATAGTGATTCAGAATCCCAAGTTTAACTAAAAGAATCCAATTCAAATAATTTCAAAATTAAGAAGAGGTTTTAAACCTAATTAAATGAATGTTTTCTTAAGGAATTTCAGGATAAAAAAATATAAAAAAAATTAATCAACCAAGTTTTATTTTCAAAAGGGAAGGTTCCCATTCCTACCAAATGAGAGTTATTCCCTAAACTCTTTTTATCTGTGCTTGGGGTTATCTTGTTTTCAAAATCAAACAAAAAATTCATTTTCTTCAAATCATTTAAAATTTAGGAGCAATTACAACCAATAATAGAAACTCATGGGTAAAATCTAGGTTAGTTCAGTGTCGTCAAAATTGACGGGCGTTGTGGGGGTGCTGATCCTTCCCCACACGTATCAGACTCCCGAATCCTTAGACTCTGGATAAGTAGACCATTTATTAGGCTAGTGTCACCTTCGCCAAGCTTAGGTCGGTACCGGGCTTAATAATTTGATAGGTGACTAATCACACCTAGGTAAAAAAAGATTAGTGGCGACTGTAGTTCTTTTTAAGTCGTTTCGACAGGGTTCCCCGGACCCGAACGTTACGACAAAATTAAGCTCACATTTTGTGAGAGTTGTACCCAAGACATCATGGTCCAGGTATGCTGGAACTAAGAGTCCAGTTTGACGTGGTAAATTTTGATAAGTACATATTGTTTAGTTATAATCAATCCGACCCAGATGAAATTAATTATAACTGGATATTAACCCAGTGGTTTTTCAGTTTATGATTGGAGTTGAGTACAGATGAAATTGATGAAATTAATTATAACTGGATATTAACCCAGTGATTTTTCAGTTTATGATTGGAGTTGAGTACTCTGTGGTTTTTTCAGTTTATGATTGGAGTTGAGTAATTTCAATGGTTTTTTTAGTTTATGATTGGAGTTGAGTAATTTCAATTCTAAGTATAATCAATTAAGTTAGATGGAAGGAAATATTGTTAGAATTCTAATGTCTATTCAAATAATCATCTACTGGAAAAAGGAAATGGAAATATTTGAGCGTACATCAATTTGGAATACTGGACATATAACAATTCGGGATAACAATAGTAAGGTATAGATATATTTAGTAATGGAAGTATATTAAACCTTTCATATGAATAGTTTGGATCGATGATGAATACTATAATAAAAATTCCATCTAAAAGAAAAGATTAATATCTGATCAATGGACCAAAGAAATTAAATATTGATCATTATATTTAATATTGAATATATGGAAAAATCAAATATACGGATTGGGGTATATAATATATGATCAATATTGCCTGCAAGGAGAACATGTCTGGTGTCACCACTCCCCAGAAATTAATTATTACAAGTGAATCAGCCCACGCTGGCGCGTCGGGCGTTCAGAAATCTATTTTTTTGAATAATTTTCTATTTGAATTAAATTGTTTGATGCGTAGGAAAGTTCGAAAGTACTATGATTTTAAATGTGTTGCATCTTTAAAAGGCTATCCTATTAACATTAGCATATGCCCTAAAGTTAGCAATAAATAGTAAATATTAGTTTGTACATGGACATGTGCAATAGCTTCAATTTTGTTTCCTCCTCTAAAGTGTGTAGCACTTAAACAAAAATTAAGTTTACTCTCTTTTTCATATGGACATGAAAGGCTTGAAGAGAAGTTACAATTCTAGCATTCATTAACAAAAATAGAGATAGGATTTATTATAACATTTATGTGAAAGGAAAAGAAAATTACAAAAAAGGACTCAAGGGCAAGAACTGGCTAGAAACTAACCTAGGGTCTTCTTAGTAATTTGGCAAGTGAGAAAAGACAGAAAAGGACAAAAAAAGTTCAAATAGAGCCTTCTCATCGATCCTCAAAAAGGGTCTTTGGTAAATTTCCTGGGTCTTTCAAATAATATGTAGTATATATACAGAATAAAGGAGAGTAACCACACGACCTGAAGATATTTAACTAAGCAACATTGTTGATTCTCAACCAACATCCATCAACGGCCCGATGATCAAAGTGAAAGTTGGAAATTAATAATCTCCCATACTAAAATGCATATATATTGTGCAAAGTATTGCAAAAATGGGCATATAACTATATAAGCATTCAAAAACTTGGGAAAAAGAAAAACAAAACATGGATGAGTTAGAGAGCTTGAGGGGGTGCTGGGAAAAGCACACCCACTACTAAAATCTTTCATTCATTCAAAACTCAAATCCTATCCACCTGACATTTGATAACATGGTCACCGGTCACCATATAAACAAATTAGATATGTATATATATATTTTTTTAACTGACATGGTGTGAGTATTATCACTCTTTCGAGAAATACAAGAAAGAAAGCAACCGGTGTATATATAACTATTAACAAAACTATAGTAAGAAAAAAAGTAGAACTGCTAACAAAATTATAGCAAGAAAAAAAGCTAACAAGATACTTCCTTCATTGTGCTTGTACTGATTGCAACTAATCGATTCTCCGGCTCCGCATACATGGCAAAATCTATGACCACATCTGCACGACCATAAACCAATTTTAATTTAACTCATAAATAAACCAACATCTATATATATATATATATATATACTAGACTGCGTTTCAGCGTTTCAATGTGGGTGAGCTTGAAAAGTCGATGAGCACAAACAGTGTCGTGTGGGGCTCATTTGAAAATTTGGCAAAAACATATTTTAAATAAAAAATAATTAATTGTATATAAGAGAAATTAATAGAGGAGTAGGGAGTAGCTACCTGCATCGGATAGTTGAGCAGCCACTGATTCGTTGCACAGCATGTCCACAACAAGGGCACCTAGTCCACTTGTTTTTTTTTATAAGCTTTTGGACCAGAATATCATTGCGAGATTTCCCGCTGTTGTTTTTATTGCATGGTTTACCAGGATGCCATGGACTCTTGCATTGGAAACATATTTGCCTTTTGCAATTAGGGCATGTAGATTCGGTAGGGTTGTCGCCACACTCGTTGAGGACCAAAGCCGAGCAGTCTGGGTACGGGCAATAACACCTTTGACTGAGCTCGTACTTTTGTAAAACAGTTTGGCCGCATAGTAGTTCGCACCATTTATCGAACAGATGGGTGGGGAGAATAGGCCTGCATGAAAGAGGGTTCAAAGGCAAACGGCAGCCTAAGACAGGGCATTTGATGTTTGCGTTGTTGGATTGCACCATGTTTGCTTCCACATATTTGCAGATGCAATCGGTGCAGAAATTGTCCTTGCAATTGCCGTTGTTGTGCTTGAATTTCTTGTTTATGTTGACGGGTTCAATGCAGATCTCACAGGTGAAGTACAAATCAGAGTTTGCCATATTACCAACTCTACTTCATCAGTTTGCTGAGTGAGATGTTACATAAATTTATATTTATATACAAATCCATATGTTAGTAGTGCTAGGAGACTCGGCAGCCAAGTGTTCTAAGTAGTCACGTTTCTTTCTCCTCTTCGGGCTTGGCCTGGCTCTACCGGAAAATAAGGGAAAAAAAAAAAGATGGCTCATGACTTGTTCAATTTGGTGACCCATTTTATAACCCACCCGAAGTCCAAAGTTGATAATAATGCTGAATTTCCTAGTTTGATGACAGCAGTAGCATCCCTTCCCAATCTTTTTCCTTCCCCACCCCGGTTTCCAAAACTTTACTCTGAATAATCCGGATTCGCGTCATGTCATGCACTCCCATTACGAGTCTTTTCCTGCATCAAACATCATTCGTTCTCTTCCTCTAACAAAAGGTGAGATTAAAAATGTCTCAACATCCTATAAGATGTTTTTCAAGTACCCTGTTATTGAAAATTGTGCAATAAAATATTTCTCACCTCCAAAATTTCAAGTACAAGTCAATAAGTATAGACCCTTTTTGGCCATGATAAATAATGCAAAATTGGCGTAAGCTACTTCTTTATGTGCAGCTTTGGCTTGATAGTAAATACAAGTTTCTTCAGCATCACAACAGCAATCTTTGCATATCTTTTTACCTATCATGTCTGTCTCCGTTTCATCTTTCTCTTATTATCATGTGGCAAACCCAGTTGTTCATGTTAAGTGGTTAAAATATTAGCTCATAAGCCATACCAAATTCAACTACAAAAATACTCCAACAGTGCATGATTTTTCTATTATTTAGCAGCAGCAGCAGCAGCTTAAACCTACCATCACCACAATTGTTTTCAGTTCTGAACAAGAATGTCTTTGTTATAATGCTATAGACCATAGGGCTCTGTAAGATGAATGCCAATAAAAAACATTTACATATGATGTTTAATTACTTCAGAATTTTCAGTTATAGGATGCTTGAAACCAAGCTTGGAAATTTCCAAAACATGCCAAACACCATTACATGCACAGAAATGCAAGAAAGGCAGAGGATGCTGGTTAGAGGAAGAAGCTCTGTGATTGGAATATCTGAACAATCCGAAAACTGCACTTCGTCTTGGCAAAACAGAGCACAGGGATCTCAGGAATCCAGGCTCTGATGTCTGGATTTGTAATATTTGACAGCAGTGAAAGCTAATATGAGCAGAACAACTTATCCGGTTATTGCAAGGACATATGAACTATGAAGTAATTTTTCCTGGTAATTGAAACCACGAACTTACTATGTCAAAGAACACTGCTGCCAAGTGAAGTAAAGGCTCTTATAAGTAACACTCAAACTCTGACTTCCAAGATTCCAACTCATAACTCAGCTTTGCAGATGCATATTTGCTTGAGGAATCCACAAATGTCAATTGATAATGTGTGTACTAAAATTGCACAAGGCTGAGGTGATTGTTATCACTAGCTAAATCAAATGCATACTCACAGTAAACAACAGTAACAGCTTTATCAGATCTGTTCTGCCACACAATACTATCACCACCATGGATATCCATATATCAGAACTACCCAAAATTTTTAACTTTAATTAGGGGTCAAAGAAAGACTGTAAAAGCAAAAACCAAATCATAATGAACAAGCAAGTAGCTCAGGATTCTAAATTCAAATCAAGAGTTAAAAGATTAACACCAGCAGTAGGCCTCTATTAAAGCATGAATAAACGCGCATTCTTATTGATCCAGAAAGTCAGTTTATGTTCATAGTACACTAACTGAGACAAAGTTAAGATGATCACCTCTTTATAAGGCCCTTGTTCTTCCACTCAATAATCAATCATGGGGAAAATCTGAATTTGCACTAAAAAATTCAGTGCTACGGAAATCCCCATTTGTTGAATCATACCCGGTTTAAATTGAACAAAACTTAAATGCGCATATAATTTTACTAGTATTTTATTAGCAATTCAACAAAGAAATAGTAACATCCATATTACATACCTTCTCTATTTCTATCTATAAAAAATTCAGAAAAGAAAAATGGAAATTGGAAAGCAGAGGGCAAAATCTATGTGAAAAGAACAGCAAGAATACGACTACAAAGCAAATCTTCCGCTATACTAGAAAAGTACAAGCAAAGTAGATATAATAATCCAAAAAAGAGAGAGAAAAAAAAAGGGAGACAAAATTACAATTTTGTCTTATACTTGCAGGCTTGGTCCCCAACACTGGAATTTGATAAGAAGACAGTGAAATCACAGGAAGTGGAAGAAACAACGTGAATCTTAAACAGATTGAGGACATTAACCTTGCCTGAAATCCTAGCAAAAGTGTTGAGAGGCAGTTGCCCACCCGACACGTCAGAAAAGAACCTGGAATCTGAGATCAACCGATCCGCCATGAGAATCAGCGTCAAGTTCATGGGGACAGTTTCATCCGCAGAAATCTTACCGGCCGGAATCGGAACCTCGCCGACCTGCTGGCCCCTGTAATTCAACTGGGCAGCCGAGTCGGTATACTTGAACCCAACTCTGTTGGGGTTTTTGATTGAAAGATCGACGTCGAGGCTGGCGTTGAGCAACACTCGGAGTCTGGCCAAATCCAGGGAAAATCTCAGGTCGGCTAAGGAGACGGAGTCGACGGTGGTTACAGGGCGTTTGGCCTTGAAAACGGTGAAGGCTAAGATCAGTATCAGGAGTATGATGAAAACTAAGAATCCAATCAAAGCAAAACAGATGGTTCTGCATTTGCGCCTGCGCCTGAGGGCTCTGGCGGCTGAAGTGGCTGGCTCCTCCATTGCTTTATGATTCTTTATTGTTGATGACTCGACCTCCATATTTGATAATTCTTACTACCCGCCCGAAAATTTTGCAGATTCTCACTCTGGGTTGTTTTTTGACTTGAAAACCATTTAACAGAACATAAGGCACTCAATATGAACAAAAAGTCACAAACAGGGCACAGCCCATGCTTGTAACAGCCACCTAACAACAACTATATATATAACTATAACTATAAAAGAGCAGGCTAATAAATTAAAAGCATGTATTTGTAGCCTAAATTTCTTTATTGATTCCTTAAATAAGCTAAGTTAAGCGAGGGTGATTCTAATGAATTTCTTATTTATTGCTCCCAATTCACGTGATTACGATTTGGTGGAGAAATCAAATCCCCAAGAATTTTCATTCAATTTGGAAACTTTACCTCAAATAAGGTCAATAGGGTAATGTATAAAAATATCAAATCAAAGCATTAATGGGCATTTATAATATGTTGTGCAGTTAGGCAGTCTCTGTTTTCTTGCATTCTAGGCCGATTCACATTCACATAATAATAATCAGAGTTAATCTAATTACTACTAGCATTTTGACTTTTTATTTGATTGGATTATACTTTGCCTACTTTGCTTTGGGCCTTTTCTTATAAGATGTTCCTTGAGCAAAAAGGTTCGAGTATCTTTTCCCCACCTTTCTGGTGTTTTACTAAGTAGTATTAAGATTAGTTTAAGACGATCTTTGCCCACTTTTAGTTCAAAAGAAAGGGACATGGGAATCTAATAATATCTTAGTAATCCTATGTAATTTGCCCGGTTTTGCTTACCACATTCCAAATCAAACCTCAAATCTGGTTTTTTATATCTTCCGACATGGTTATGGTTAGATAATAATTGTATTAAATATTTGCAATAGTTCTGGAAAAAAAAAATATTTGCAATAGTAGGAAGCTGCCATGAGGCCCATCGATGGGCCTAGTTAGACTGGACTTTGAAGCCATAAATCTCACGTCGGTAGTGAAACGCTTTCTATGTATAATTTTGGTCAACCCTGTTGGTGGACCGTAAATCCATAATACATGCCATTATTATTCTTTTTTTCCCAATTATAATGATACCTGGTTTTTTTTATAGAAAATATTAAATTCACTTCATTAATTGGGTAAATCCGAATTACAAAGGTTAGGAGGTAAACTCCTGTACCACAACAAAACTCTATCTGAGCTAATCTATGTGCCAAAGTATTAGCCTCTATAAATATGAACCATAGAATAACTATAAAAAAGAGACATTAACTCCCGAATTTCGAAAATCAAACAAGCACCCTCCCATTCCGTACGTACCTGGTTAAATCTTAAAACAAAACTTATTTTTCCCCATAATATATAAGAGCATTGAACAAGACCAATTTGAGGCTAGCCGCTGTCAATTATTTCAATTGTAAACAACTTTTAAAAAAAAAAATGGACATAACCATTGAGAACACAAATCTTTTGGACATATTGGACCAAAGAGCATATTCTACAAAATGGTTGTTAGAACCCAGAGATATGGAAGATCTTGAGTTTAACATTATTTATTTATTTCATTTCATTATAATTTTGATGACATCAAGCCAAACATGAGATCCTGCCTTTAAGATATCTTGCTATATACTATGCTGAATCTGATCATATACTCGCTGGAGAAAAATCTTCTGGTTCTGGAAACTCATATTATTCAATAAGTTTATTGCCAAAAAAAAATTCAATAAGTTTATTACTAGGTCAAACTGATCAGATACTAGTTTGTAACAAGGTGACAACTGCGGCCAGATGCTGGTGTTTGGAGTCGTCTGAGATCATCTACCCATTAATTTCCAGCGTCCCGTATAAGCCCCGCTTCCTCAAGGAAAATATATTCACATCACACCCATAAAGAATTTGAAACGTTGCTTATAATAATTCTCTTAAAGAATCAAACTGAGGTTGAATGGAAATAAAATTTATGACTTTCTATCGTATTTGAGAAATGGCAAAGAGCCCATAATTTGGACAAGTTCATAACATTTTAGACACTCCTAATTATCCTAATTTTCATTCATTCAATTTCAAATGGTGAAAGTATACTATGTTGAGCATGGCACACAATTGCCACTCTAAACCGTTGATCGGCACAACTCAGCCAAGCCGAGCTGAGTCGCTGATCGACATTGCTCCTGCAATCCACGGGCGAGCACGAGAGCTCCCCGAAATACTCGCACGATCGCAGAGGCGTTGCACCCTGACATGTCACCACACACGTGCGTAAGTACGCATCACCAAAACCCTAGGTCGCACGGACGACACCACTTCTCTCATTTAAAGGTACATATGACTCAATTCTCACAAAAACCCTAATTCGAAAACCTAAAAACACTCTCTGACTTAAGCATCAGAGCACTAACGCGAGGCCGAACCCTCGCCTCTCTTAGGTGTTATCTGTCTTTTAAGTCTTGTCATTGGAAGCTCGGAGCCGGTCTTCGCTAGAATCTGACGAGCATAGCTGCGCTGAAGATTTAGGCATCAAGAATTTGCGCCGTCTGTGGGAACTGAACAAGAAGCCATGCCATCACCCACGGAAGACCCTCCACTTGAGAAAATCGCAGATTTCAAGGCAAAGAAAGCTATTTTTAAAGAGAACGAGCAAGTCCCATCGGTGACAAATGCTCCAAGAGAAGTGCTTCCAACGTCCACTGCGTCACCTCCTCCTCCCCTAGGATTCCCAAATCACAGAAGCATTCTACCTCGACCTGGCGCTTTGCCCATGATATATGCTCAAGCCATGCATCAGATGCTCCCGGCTTACTACTACCCCATCCATGTTAATCTGCCAGGTCCTTCTACAATGGCCACTCCATGCGTTGAACCGACGGTCTACATCATGACGAGCCTGGGGGGCAGGAGAACACAGATCTTATCTGATTTTTGTTGACTTAGATATAGGAAGATCGCAAAATAGCAGAGGAGAGGGAGAAGAGAATCGCCGCACTCGAGGCCATCCACCTAAGAAAGAACTGTAGGAACCCTGATCTCCCTCGTGAGCGTTGCACTCCAAGAAAAACCAACGAGGAAATGGATAAGGAGAGCACAATAAAAAATGACCAAACGAACGAAAGAATCGATATTTTTGACAAATCCCACACTCAAGGAGATGGATCTGACACCGGCCCTTTGACGAATGACTCCGATTCTGATTACGTTCCCACGACCTGGTTAGATTTAAAAAAGGTGCATATGGACGGGCCCCATTGGGAGAATAGCATTTAGATCGACTGATGGAACAAATGCGCAAGGAGATGGATGAACGTCTAAACAAAGAGACTGGAGATGACGAGTACTTAGGTTTAGCCGAACGAAAATCCTCTCCGTTCTCCTTAGTGGTGCTTCAAGAAGATGTCCCCCTAAATTTAAAAATACCCAAAATCACTTACAAAGGGTCGACCGACCCTAGAGAGCATTTAAGTCATTACAAAGAAACAATGCAGTTGCAGAACGTCAGTGACGCGATTCTATGTAAAGTCTTTCCCATAACACTCAATGGACTAGCATCAACATTGTTCTACAGGTTGAAAACTGCCTCGATCGTCAACTTTGACCATATTACTCTTGGTTTTTTATCAACTTTTCATAGCAGGGTAAGAACACGGAAGGCCATTGATCATCTGACCTTGATAAAACAAGGACCGAATGAGAGTCTTAAACCCTTCACAAAATGGTTCAGCGATGCATGTTTGGAAATCGATGATTCAGCAGATGAAGATGCCATCAAGGCTTATATGAAAGGAGTCAAAGATGAACACTTATTCTACGCTTTAGAATAGGATAAGCCCAAGAAACTTAAAAAGTTGTTTGACAAGGCACATATGTTCATTGAGGGCAACACCCAATATCAGATGAGGAATGCAAGTAAGGGGCGACAAGGGAATGACGAAGATGACAAGAAAGATGCAAGGGAGAAAACCTAAAGCTGATCGCCAATAAGATCATCCCATTTTGGGCAAAGAGAAAAAGGCAAAGGCTTACATAAGGAAGCCCCTTATCCGAAAAAGGAATTCAACACTCCATATTTCCAGCAGTACACCCCCCTAAGTGATTCTCGCGAGTCAATCTTGTACGTAATCTCAAAAGGAGAGGTGGCCGATACTATTAAGTGGCCACGCCCCACAAAGGAAAGTTACAGAAACCAGAGTTTCGAGCAAGAATGCAGCTTTCACCAGTCAACATGCCATGAAACTGAGGAGTGCATCAATTTGAAAAACACAATTGAAGATTTAATCAGGAAAGGTTACTTGAAGGATTACATCTTTAAGGAAAGAAGAGGGAACGAACACCTGACAACAAAAAAAACTGCCAAGAATAGAGTACCCAACAGACCCATCTAAACGATTGGAAAATTAAGGGAACCATCCACACAATCATTGGTGAGACCGAAGATTGGGCAACCTCATAAGGGAAAAGAATGCAGCATTTGAGAAGCGTAATGTCGTTTGCTGTGAATGCACCAACCAAAAGGTTGGAAAAAGAGGAAGATTGGACCGTCACCATCACAAGTGAAGAGATGGACATATTGATGGGTTCTCCTGGTCGTCATAAGAAACAATCAGTTTTAATTATCCTCATAAACTCAGGTAAAGTGGTAAGCAAGAGTCGAATCCCATGAGGAGGTAGTTAATCCTTTCTTGAACAATCTTGAAAAAGAGGAAAAAAGGAAGTTTGGACTGTCACCTTCACAAGTGAGGAGATGAACATATTGATGGTGTCTCCTGGTCATCACAAGAAATAATCGGTTTTAATTATCCTCGCAAACTTAGGTAAAATGGTAAGCAAGGATTGAATCCCACGAGGAGGTAGCTAATCCTTTCTTAAACAATCTTGAATAGCAAGGATTATGAAAGCAAAGTAATTATCAAGCAAGTAAAGGATGTAAATCAACTAACTAAAAAACAGATAATGAAAACAGTTTAACAATACTAAAAAGCTTTCTCATAACATAAGCACAAATCACTTTTGACTCATGTGTCCTAGACTATTTAACCATCCTAGCATACCACATACCTAATCAATTCGGTTGTATAGAAATCTCGATTGAATTGCAACTTGTTCGGCCTAACTTTCCTATTAAATCAAGTTCTAGATGAATACATGTGGGGAGCTTTTTGTGGCGGTACGAAAAATTGCCTGATCTTTGCTCCAATGGGCTTTGGGCCAGCCCCCAATTTGCAAACAAAGGTTGAATTGAGGTTGGACTTGGAGAAATGGCCGTTGTGATTGTTAGGGAGGTGACTTTTCTCGCGTAGAGTTTTGCAGTATGGAATGCTACTGCAGTGTTGTACCCACAAAGTTTTAGAATCAAACTTTTGCCGTGAGTTGTGCTTTTGTGGCCTTATGGCTTACAATAAACTTGGTTGCGGCAGAAGTTAATGTGACAGTGCTTTGTAGGGGTAGTTTTGCGGTAGGAAAGGTATCACCGCAAAATTAGCTTAAAGGGGGAGATGAAGAAACTAACAAATGATGAAAATAACTTCACTTTATTTCATAAATGGAACATAAAACACATGAGAATACATTGTGAGAGAGGGTTTGGAAGAAAGAAGATGGGAATACAAAGGTGTTACATGAGCGTTGAAGTGGAGAAGAGAGCAGTTATAGTCTCGTTGTGATAGCATTGTTGTGATTGTGAAAAATGGTTCCTCGTTAGAGTTGAGATTGAGATTATTTATAGGCAAGCTTTTGCTTGATCAATGTTTTTCACCGTTGGACCTTCAGCCACGATACCCGCTGTTGCCATACCAAATTTGTTGCAGTGATGTCTTGGTGACGATGGAGACTTTTCTCAATTGGGTGTGTGAACAATTATGCCTTTTGTTTTTTTGAATTTCTCTTGCCTCTAGGGTTCATAAGTCCACTTCATTGCCAACTTCATCTAGCCATAATACGTTGAGATTCCCCAGCTGCTGAGCAAGTCAATGTTGTGTGTGAGATTATTTCCCTCTACTGCCATGATGCTACTTCTAAGCTTAGGAGCAACCTCCAAGCAAACGGTCCCTCCCAAAAATAACACATGGCAGGATTCCCATCCTCACATGCCTCCGAGCCACACTTCCAAAATGTTTTCCCGCCGTAGGCTTGGTCCACGTTATGAGTTATGTGAATTAGCAATAATTAGTGTATTGTATAGCCATGATCAAGTTCAAGATGTAAATGAGTTTGAAAATGTGACTAAGAGATAAGTATTACTCTCTTTGGCAAGCATCTTTTGTGGTATCTTTACTGCAAAGGGCCTGAGCTTTCCTTTAGCCGAACTGCACCTTGATTCCTTGTTGCGCATACGACAACAAGTTTTGTTGTTGTGTGATTCCTTTTGCCATGTGATATGGTGGCAAGTCTTGTTGCCATGCAACTCTTGTTGTTGTGTGGAGGCTAATTGTTGGCGGGCCGCTTTGCAGGGAATAGGAGTGTGTTGGGTCCTTTTTTTATGTGTTGGGTCTCTTTTATGCGTGTGTGGTGTAATATGGGCTTTGATGAGGTACTTTGTGAAAATGGGAAAAAGGTGGTATTTTTAGTATTTTTAGAATTAGGATATTTTTGTGTTTGAATGGGCTTTTGCTATCCCAAATTTAACCCTCAACAATGTGTATGGTAATTCCGAAATTTTGCCAATCTTCGGAACATCTTTTTCCCTTCTAGAAATTTCAAATGTTTACATATCTGATACTTGGAATTTTCTCATTTATACATCTATGCATTTTTGTGGTGGTTAGTAGCAAAAAAAAAAAAAAGTTGTCATGGTATATGGGGTTATCTTAGCCATTTGATACCACATTATTAGGATTATCTTATTCATTCAATCCAAATCATTCTAATAAATCATGAGAAATTTCTTTCATCTCTTTTATCCCACCATGTCGGAATATTTCATCAGATATCCAAAAACGAAAAGAGAGATAGAATTCGGTGAACAAACTTTTAAACGTTCCTTTAAACTCGGGGTGGTAAAAGAACTTAGCCACTAACCGAGCAAAAAATTATGGATATTCAAGCTTGAAAATCTATATAAAAAAAAACGACGACAGAAGGTAACCCTCAATGTCTGATACCTTGCCCTCAATCTCCTAGTCCTTCCATGACGTAAACTTTGAAAGACATGACTAATAAGATTGCGGATATAATCCAAATGAGAAGATACAATGTCATGGTACCTTAAATCCCCAGGTGAACAACGTTGGCCATTGACAATAACAATTTGAGGCAGACCCTGCCTAGCTAATTATTAGAAATTTGACCTAAATATTTGTTTCCACAGAATTGGTCGAAAGTGATTATCAATTATCTTTGAAGAACCATGGTTCTTAAAAACTGCAGCTTCAATGCAATAGAGAGTAGCGCAATCTTCTCTGGGGACCAAAATAGAGGATGACTCCTTATCAAGTGACGATATTCCCAGAAGCCGGACTTGCAGTAGTCCAGAAAATGAGCAAGCTCATCACTGACATGGAACCATTTCCCTTTACATAACCCACCAAAAACGACATACAAAAAACTCAAGACTTTCTTCTCAAACTTCCTTGCCATAGTAGAAAAATCTACAACACGTTTCCTCTTGCCCAGAATTTGGATAAATTCATCATTCACCTTGATATGCTTTAAGTTTAAAATGGTTTGGACGATAATACACGACAACACTTTCATGAAGGATAAAGTCAGTCAAGGCAAACACTTACCAAGTCCGAATAATTGGTAAGAGAAAGTCTCTCCTTATTAAGATTTCATTATTAATTTTTATAATAATAATAATTTATGATTTGATGTGGTAACTAACATTTACTCTAACAAATTACATGATGTAGAGAAATAATGAGTAACTTACCAAATAAAGGTGGCCAATTAGCATATACTAGGGAGAATAGAATTGAGGGAAATATAAATAATGATCTGTACAAATTTATTGGCAATGAAGGAGCCCTATTGGATCCTGATCACTATAGAAAATCAATGTATTATCGAACTCGTGGTGCTCCTAGATGGAGCAAGTTCTTTTCATCTCTTATAAAAGTAGATTGAATGAATTTTTACTAAAATTGAATTAATTAGATATAATATGTGTAAAATCAATAGAGAGGCAGTTTATTTTAAATAGGGATATTTTATTGGGAGAGATAGTAATTATTAAGTAATACATATTTGAATTAAAAATTTGACGATTTTTGGTCATTTTATTTCTTTATTCAATTCTTTAAAGGTTCTAAATAATCTAGACGTTTTCATATCCAATCACCCTATAGGTTGCATTGCCTTTTTCCAATATCTTTAGTCAGAAATTGCATCTGCATTTTCATATTGAATTCTAGTTACAATTAAAACCTCATTCAAGTTTTTGATACTAAAATGCCAATTATTGTTTATAATGATCAATTAACAAGTACTTAACATAAGAATTAAGCAATGCCAATTAACATTTAGAGCCGAATTGAAATGAAGATTTGCGAAACAATAATTAGTCGACTACCTGCATTTGCATGAAGTTTGGCTTCTTCACCGTTCTCAATCTCAATCTCATTCTCTGAATCAAAATAAGAATTTATGATCGAATTCAAACTCTTTCCCACAACGTTCCCTTCGCCCGTTGTCTCCTCAATTTTACCATACTTCAAACTGAAATCCAAATGATTTGATTTCTCACTATCTTCCAAAACATTTCCAGCATTTATGTTTTCATTAATATTTTCATCACTAGAAAGCAGCTTATTTCAGATAATCGGACCGACATCATTCTTAATTTGGTTCTGTTTGAATCATCGCGTCAATTTCCATGACCGCACTTACCACATTCTCAACTTCTTCAAAATCCTCTTTGAAGCTCATCACAATCTCCCGATCAATTTCCTTCTTTCTATCATTGCCAGCCTTAGAAGCTGCCGGAACGATCTTCGACGGCTCTATATCCTTCATTTCGATCTCCACCGCCAAAACCACGTCATCTTTGTCTTCCTCGATCGCTGAGACCACTCTCCATTTGGCTATGCTCTTCTTTCGACGCATGATCCATGATCAACTCTATTTCTAACTATTTCTCTTTCTCTCTCCCTAAGAGACAATCTAATATCCAACTCTTTTCCTGATTGTTATTAATATTAATACAACTATACATATATATATATATATATATTATATCTATATCTAAATCTATACTATATTAAAAAGTACGACTTCTTATAAAACTTTTGAATCGCCTATTATACCCTTATTTGTCAAACATATTTCTAAATTGCCATTATACAATTAATATTTTAATTAATATATTAATTATACAATTAATCTTTAAGTTGAGATAAACTTTTTGTGTTTTTGTTTCTGAGAAGTTGATTATGTATTGGAGTTGGGGTTGGACTGAGTACGCAGTTTGCCATTAGATTTTATTTGTCTCTTTTTCTTGTTTCAACACTGTTTATACCTCAATTTACAATTGAGGGTAAATTGGTCTTCACACAAATACAATTAAGATGTGTGGTCAGGATTAGATAAAAAATCCTAAAAAAACTTGGTTTCTGCACCACCCTAGTTCCAATAGAATTAGGAAAATCTTATAATTAATTGCAAGGGCTGAAATTTATTAATTATGAAATAAATAATAATTATTTTCTTGAATAATTATTATTAAAATCATCATCTATGCCGCCCTTACCTAGGAGAGTGGCAAAGAAAATCAAACAGAAGCAGTTTCCTTTAATATTGCTGTCTACTAAGGAGGCAAACAGTAAAGAAGGAAAGTTGCTTACAATCTACCCATGAGATGAAAAATATCTCAGGGACTTGATGATAAGGCCCAAAGTCGTCTCCTATGTAGAAGAGAGGTCGCCCTCTTCCCTCAGAAGAATTATCCTGTTCCTGCAGGAAGGAGGCAGAGAGCTAAAGTCTGTCAGCAAGAGAAACACCTATTTACATGAGAGAGGCATGAAATTTTCAACCTCACAACTCCTCAACATAGTCGACCAAGCATAAAGAAGAAATCACCTAGCCCTTTCCCTCTCTCCGGGAGGCAAAACTACAACTTTTTCATTTTGTTCAATTAAGGACAAAATGACAAATTGATCAATTGAGAAGGCTAGAGGCTGCAATTTCTACCAAGGACCATATCATGATGATCCTTGAGTTATGTAGATCATCTGGGTAAAATTTCACCTTATTCTGACATCGGTGTAAAAACTTATGCACGATTTTTAGTTAAGGACAATTTGGGGAGTGAAACCAAGTTCACCATGAAGGAGAGCTCGAATTCACTTGGAATTTTTTCCATAGTCTTATGGAGATAATCTAAGCCTACTGGTGAAATTTTGGCTTATTCCGACTTCGTTTGCAACTTTTGCATTCTTTTCAGTTAAGGACAAGTGGCTTTGTCACCCCGGTTTAAGCCATTTTCTTAACTAAGTGTTATTTTCATGATTTGAAGAGCAAAATATGACTAAGTATGAAGAATTTCGTGGCCTTGATGATCAAAAGTCCAAGTCCTGATGTCAGAAGGCCACTTTTTAGTCAAATTAGTTGATTTCAGCATAAAGGAAGCAACGAAGGCATGTTGAAGTGTGATAAGAAGAAGGAGAAATCGTCCATCACCTATCCAGGAGGAGGATTTCCATCTCCCATCTAGAGGAATGACGTCCTTGGCATCCTCTCTTCCCTCTCCCCAGTAGTTGGAAGCAATCAGAAGAAGAAGGAAGCTTCACTGCACCTTCCTGGAAGCTGTCATCTACCTAGGAAGAGGAATTCGCCTTCTTCAGCAAGTCAAGCCCATTAAATGCAAGGCCCATGCCGCCCCCTATATAAAGGAGGCCATTCCAAGGCTTCAGGCAGATTCCACATCTCAAAACATTTCCCAGAGAAATCACTCATCTCAAAAACCAGCTCCCGAAGCTACAAACTTACTCCGCGCAAAAAACCAAGCCCTGTGCTTATTTTCTCTTTGGCTCTGCGCTATTTTTACTCTTGTTCATCATGAGTTCTTACTTCATCACATTTTTCTTGTTTAGATCCTGTCTCAGGATATTCAAACACTTTTTTAGTGTTTTTCTCTTGTTTCAATCTTGTCTCCGGACATAAAAACACTATACACGTGTTTCTCTTTCATCAATAACAATCAAATTGTTATTTTCTTTCAAATTCAATCAAGAACAGATCTCACAGATCTGATCCAGTTAAAAAAGTAGAGGAAGGCCCTATGGAGAAAATTTGTTACGGATCCAATGATTTGAATGCTTCGGTGTGACTTTGATCCAGTCCCCACAATCGCTCTGATCTTTTAATCTGCTACTCCGTGCACCAGATCCAGTTTTTACAACTTCTCTGTCATAAAGGATTCTCCGCGAAAACTCTAGCTTAATGCTATTTCTTTCTCGCAGCAAACATATGTAATTTTTTGGGAGAATTCATGTAATTCGTGAAGGAAATAAATTTATAGGTTTATTCACATGTTCATTATGAAGAAAGGAATTATTTTTACAAATTTATCCTTCACAAGAGAAGGAAACAAAGGGTTTAGATAAAAATATAATGCCCGTTTTTCGAGCCTGGGTAAGGAAAAAACCCCGTATAAAATATAAGACAGGCTTGGTTTGACACTTTAGGCCCGAGCTTGGCCTAGGCCCACCAGATCTTTTCATAACCATGACAGCAATCCACATTAGAAAGAAATTAAACAAGAACTGAGACAAGGTAAAATAATACAACAATATATGTTTATTATTCACTAAATTGAAAACTAAATAATTTTTCTCTTACATATTATCTTTTTTTTTATATATATTGACTAGGTCAATTAGCATAGAATAGACTTGACTTGACATCAAGAATATTTAGAGCAAAATTACAGGATCTTAAAGATCAAATTATCAAAAAATATATATTTGGAAAAGTTCAGATATATGTTCATGTCATTGCATTCCAAAAAAAAAAAGGCTTGCCACATGCACATATGTTGATCATAATATTGGAGAGAGAGTATAAGATAACAAGTCCGGATCATTTCGATAGATTTGTTAGTGCTGAAATTCCAGATAAAGAAAGATATCTTGCATTGTATGATATGGTAGCAAAGCATATGATACACGGACCTTGTGGAGATGCAAATCCTCACTACAACAAAAATGATATTCAGCAACGCCCCTAAATTGTTGCATAAACACTTCATTTCGTTGCATTAACACATAGGCAACGAATTTTGAGCCGCTGCATCCGCCACCGTTGCGTTTGATCTAATGCAACGCTTAATTGCTTTTGGCCAACAGTGGTTTACGTTGTTGTCTATTCATATCAATGGCAACAACTTTCAACCATCAAAGAAGAAAGGGCTACGTGAAACACATGCAACAGTTTTTACACATGTGCAACAATTTTTCTATTACTTATATGCAACTATATTTTGCTTTGGGCAACGTTTATATACAAGTTTTAGCAAACCTTGAAAATTTTAGGCAACTGATTTAATAAACCTTTGGCAACACTTTATATGCTTGGGCAACTATATTTTTAACAATGTGCAACTATAATTTTACGAGATTATGCAACAATTTATTTTTTGAGGCAATGCATTACAACTATTAGACAACAAGTTTTATCTTTGAGCAACACATTTTAGTTTTTATAAGTATATATAAGCAATATTAATTTATAAAATATTTTGAAATTCTTAATTGCTAAAAATAATATTGTACATAAATAAATACAACAATTATCTAAAATTGAAATTTTATTTCACTATAATGAATATTATACATAACATTAAAGAATCGAGATAATTGTAATGAGATTTCAATGTATCTCTCAAAAATATATACATGACATTTTTTTGTGACTAACACATAATTGACAAAATTGTAATACAAAGAAAAAAGACCAGTATCCTAAACAATTTGATCAATTTTAAGACTTCGTCAAATCCTTTGCCTGCACACATCACAAATCACAAATAGAAATTAGTGCCTTGTTGATAAAATTTAAAAGAATTATAATAAGAAACATAATTTGTAAAGAGATTGTATAGATGCAATATATGTTTCTATGAGGCATTCTATCAAACAACTCAAATGCACAATAAACTACCACAAAATCATATAATGAATACAATTTAAATTCTTTGCATGTATACATCAAAGAAACCCAAGACATGTAAATTTCCATTTTCCATAGAAAATCCACAACAAGTGTATCACACTATACAAAATCAAAGAAATTGTTCGATTGAAAAGAAAAAATAACTGAAAGTATGTTGGAAATAAATTTACTTCCAATCCAATAATTAGGTACCAGAATGTATACCAGAATGATGCATTAAAAGTATACCAGAATGGTTTCTTCAAGATTTGGTATTGAGACAAATATAAAGAGCATTGCTTGTGGTATTTCGATGATGGCACTGAAGATACCTTCAAATCTGCTAGTAGAATGGCTTGCGATCTGTAATCACTACAAGAGAAAGTAAAAATTGAAACCAAGAAAATAGAATTTCAGAGATGAAATAAAGAGAGAGATAAAGGATGGGTCACTAGAAACGAAACAGAGAAATTTGAAAGAGAAGCTGGAAAATGAGGGCGGCTAAAATTGGGCATGAAATTGTTTCTCCCTCTTTTTCCATTTTACACTTCTTTTCTCGTTGGGAACACCCAACATATAAACCCTTGAATTTATGAATTTCGAAATATAAATTGTTGATTACTTAATCAAAGAAACTGAAATCCAAAAAGAAAAAGGAGAAGAGATTGAATAACTCACCCTTGATTCCACGAAAAAAAAAGAATAACTCACCTTTGAAGGGAAAACTTGACGAGATAAGGTTGAGAGTGTGAGGGGATGGATGAGTTTGAGTTAGACTTTGAGAGGAATAGAAAGATAGACACCAAGAACAAAGTGCAGATTTGTTATTAAAAAATTTGGGAATAAGTAGGCGGGGGATTTGGGTGGGAACTTTTGGAAGAAATTTTTGACTTAAGAGGAAATTTTGGGCTAAGGCCCCGCCAGCCACTTCCTTTTTATTTACTACTTTTTGTCATTTTGGCCTTTTGGGGTTTTTTTTTGGTAGAAGTTATTTTGGATTTTTTTTTGCCGAATTTTGGGTTTTATTATTAATATATATATATATATATACTAGTATTTTGCCACGTGTTACACACGTGGATTGAAAAATGCATAATGTTTCAAAAACAAATTGTTAAGATTACTACAAAAGTTTATGAACTTAGTAAACTTATAAGTTTTTTTTTTTTTTTACCATCTATTAAACTTATAAGATTGATGCTAAAAAAACAAAGTTTTAAAGAATACTAATAGATCTACTGAACTACTAAAACGCTAGTAAGAGTATTGAAAATGTTTTTAAGATTGTTAAGAAACCTTATAACGTTACTAAAAAAATCTTATATGCTTTCTAAAACCTTATAAAATTAATTAATAAAAAAACTTTTAAGATTACTAAAAGAGTTATTATTAAGTAGTTTTCTAAAGTTATTAAAAAAATTATAATGTTAGCAAGAAGGCTATTAAAAAGTTTAAAATATTATTAAAATAAATTATAAAGCTAGTAAAGCATCTTCAAAGGTTATTATATAAAAGTTTATCAGGTTACTCTATACATAAAAAATCTTATAAAATTAACAAAAAAGCTATACTAAAACTTTAAAAGATTATTTATAAAAGTTATTAAATAAATCATATAAGTTAACTAATATATATACTAAGGTTAATTATAAAAGAATCTTATATGTATTAATTAATAAAAAAGATTATAAGAAGTTTAAAAAAAATTCAACTTCAAAAAAACATATAAAGTTACTAAAAAATCTACTAAGCTTATTAAAAGAACTTATAAGATTATTTTTAAAAAGATTAAAAAAAAGTGTTAAAAATTTTATAAGATTATTAAAAAAAAATTATAAGGTTACTAAAAATGCTTACAAACTTCCTAAAAGAAGTTTTTACTTAAAATCTTAATGTTTTCCAAAAAATGTAATAACCTATCATTTTCAGTAATTTGGTAACAACTTTATCAAATTCACAATACTTGATTAACTAAAAATATTGAAAATATAAGAATAACTATACATTTATCAATAAATTTGGTAATAATGTTTTTTTTTTGTCGCAATTCGGTAACAATGCTTTGTAAAAGTTTTTACAACCACTTCTTCACTGATGAGGTTAAAATACCCAATTTCTAGAAAAGTTTTATGGGTAGTAAACCATGTACTAAAAAATCCGTTAACCTTTAATTAGATGTATTTTTTTAATTATTTCATTAATATGAAGATTATCGAGTTTACCATACTTTGTACTAAAAATACTTATATAGTTAATAAAAAAAACTATTTATTTACAAACAAATTCAATAACCTACAAATTTCACTTTGGTTTTTGTTTATCAATCTATTTTTAATTTTATCTTTTATTTTTATCATTTATTCCATTTATGAAAAAATTGCACAATCAAATCAACATCATTAGCCTAAAGTGAAACTGCGCCACAAGCTTTTAAATTTTTTTTTGGTTTTTTCTCAACAATGACCAATGACACAAAACATATAATATTTCGTGTTCCACACGTGGATTTTAGAATGTGGTTAAAACTAATTTTAAGGTACATACCATGTATTTTATGTTTGTATTTGTTCTTACGAAAGACTAAATTTATTTAAATTTTTAAATATTATTATTATATTATTAAAATAAGTCAATATAAGAAATGACTAACTGCTTTGTTTGTTTGTTGTAGTGCAAGGTATAGGCTTGCATTCAAATTTGACATAGGATGCTTGAATGCTCTATAGATTTTAATAAAACTTTGATTCTCTTTGTGCCAAAAAAAAAACTTTGATTCTCTACATAGTAAAAAAGAAAAGTAAAATTCTAAATATTCATTGGTAGAAAATTTAATAAATGAGAAATAAAAATAAAATTAATAAGGGTAAATTACATTTATATACCATGTGGTTTTGAGTGAAACAAATATGACCCTTGAGAATTGAGATTTAAATTTTGACACTTAACTACCTTGTGCTTATTTTCTATTACCAAATCCTTGACAATGTTAATTACAAAAATAATCATTTTATCATTTTAGAATTACTAAAATTATTTTATGTTATATTATATATGTTCTTGATATTTTTTAGCAACACATAGTTTTACAAATTAATCTAATAATTAGTTGCTTATGTTGGGTTTTGAAGTTACAAAAACAAATGATCGAAATTATAAATATAGATGCTAATATATATTGTGACTTGGTTTAAAAAATACATGAAGAGTTGGATAAAACAGAAACATGTTTGTTAGGCTAAAAAGAATAAAAGAAATGAAAAGAAAAGAGAAAAAAATTAATGGTATTAAGGAATTTGGTAACAAAAAATAAACACAAAGTAGTTAAGTGTCAAAATTTAAACTGTGTAAATGCCACGTCAGCCGCGTGACGATGCCATCAAGCTAACCGTTCAAGAATGACTAAATTGAGTCCAAATTGCGAGTTCAGGGGGCAAACATCCAAATTAAAGTTTAGAGGGCAAAACGTCAAAATCGTAAAAGTTCAGGGGGCAAAAAGGGCATTAAGCCTATAATATTTATAGTTAGATTTTATGGGCTTTAATCCAATATAAACCACTTACATAATTACCTAATAATAAACTAATAAAATTATGACACTTAAACAATTCTATATATTAATACTTGGTTTAATAAACAGTGTATTGTATAATAATTCTAACTTTGTGTAATGGTATAATAAATAATGAAGTTTATTAAATTTACAATATTTAATCACATAAAAGTTATACCGCTATGAATTTATAAGAAATGCATAAATTATAAGTTTTAAAAGGAGTATCAAGAAACTATACATGTTCTTGGTATGGGTTTAACATGGTGCTTGGTAACACCATGAGCAGTATCTTGTTAGTATTTAATAAACTTTTGAGAAACTGCTTAGATAATTTTTTTCCCTTTTTTTCTTCAAAACAAAGCTTAGTTCCAAGAAAGAAAGATGTCGTAAGTCCTGTATCCTTCATCACCCCAATGTTTTGGCAATGGTTTACTCATCGTAGGAGATAATTTTATAACTCTTACCGTTTCATTCACATCGTGACTTTTTTCTAACTTTTGTTAACTAAGGGGTTGTTTGGCATTGTTTCTGTTTCCTGTTTTTTGTTGCCAATTTTCTGTTTTTGGAAACAAAACAGTGAAAACATGTTTGGTAGGCTGTTTCCGTTTTCAAAAATTATGGAAACGGAATCAGTGTTTTGGAAAAAAGTGGAAGCAAAAATTTTGTAGTTTCATGTTTTTCCAAAACATTTCCAAAACACAGAAGCACAATCAAAAACGGTAACTCACATACATTTTTACTTTTTTTTTTTAAAAAAACTTATTTATTTAAAAACATACAACCAAATTGTATATCCAAACATGTTTTTGTTTTCAAAAATTTGACAGCACAACAAAAACAAAACGAAATAAAAACAAAAAAAAGAAAAATGAAAACGATGCCAAACGACCCCTAAGCTTGTACTTTTTGTCTTTGATTTGTTGTTTTATAATTTAAAAATTATAACTGATTTTAATATTGATTTATGAAAATATATAATAAATTGATTTCAATATTTTGATTATAGTATTTATTTATTTCATTAGTTTTGACTTTGACATTTCATAGACATTTTATTTATTTAATTTAATTAAAAAAAATGAATATAGATAATTTAATTTCCTATAAACCTTAGCATA
>AWUE01020463.1:0-17541 GCA_001974825.2 Corchorus olitorius | reverse complement strand
AATCGAAATGTCTTTTCATGATCTTATTGACCTGACCAGGTAATTTTTTTTTTATGATATGGTTCCTAATTGAATAAAATTCTAATATATTAGATTATATATATAGTAAAAGAAATAGTTTTGATTCTTTTGAACTAGTAAGTCTTAGAAATTAAAAAAAAACCCAAATAATATTAACCTGATTTTGAAAACGGGTCATAAACTCATATTGATGGATAACCTGAAAAAGATTGAATTGGACAACCGGATAAGTATGGTCGGGCCATCTGAACAAAAGGCCCAAAAAAAGTATTGGAAACCAAACCTAGTTGAATAAATTTTTCCACCCAATATATGCAATGATAAACTCTTCGTCTTTGTGATACCCGAAACCAAAGCCTTCAACCAACTTTAGTTTCAAAACAAACCATTGGCAATTCCTAAGAGAATGTTATTATAAGGCTCCAAGCTAAGGAGAAGTTAGTGAGTTTTTTGCTTAATATATAAATTTGTTCACTTTAAACAATTTAAGAATGTCTTTCAAACATACCTTAAAAAAAAAAGAATGTCTTTAAAACATCACAAGGTAAAATAGTATATAAGGCTTCAGGAAAAACAATTCAATGAAATCAATCTATTAAACATTTATACAATTATTGGCCGAAAATTAAAACCTTTCAAACTGAGAACATATCAGGTTAAAGAATCATATATAAGTATATATATAGTTTTAAATCATGTATAAGTATATTATTATTATTGTATTTTAACTATTGAATATTCAGCTTGAAACATAGGCCCCTAAACTATATGAAAAATGTCGAATAAGTCCTTGAATTTTAATTTTGACCATTCGAGTTTCAAAAAATCCAATTTTGACCGGATAAGACCTTCTATCAATAGAAAAAGTTATGGCAGCATGTTACATTACCTGAAAATGCCATATTAGTTTAAGGTAAATTTTCTAAAAAAAATAAAAGCAAATTAAAAATGTTTGATTGAGCCGAATGCCAATTTGTGGATGATTTCTTTTGAGACTTTTGCTGCTAGTCTTTTGCTCGCAGCTGGTTGTTTGCTATTACTCTTTCATTACTCTATTGTAATTCGATGTAGATCAATAAAGTACTTTCCTTTGCTTTTTTTTTTTTTAAAAGATTAATCTTATTTATGCGGGAAATGATTTGTATGTCCTATGAATGTAGTTTAAGCTTGCTTGCACGTAATTTTAATAATTAGAAGTAGAATTAAATTTGAATAATTAGATTTTTTAAAAAAATTTATAGAAGTGGATATTTTACTATTATATTTTATAATTATAGTAAAAACTGGAAAAAAAGAAAAGAAAAGAAAAAGAAAGCAGGGATCAGAAAGTGGCAAAGGCGCGTGGGAGAGCAATGGTTATATGATAAGTTATAACAAGTGTAGGGAAGGTGGAGCCCCATGCAATGAAAAAACAATCTTAGAAAAAGGTTTTCATGTGTGTTTGCTGCTGAGTGCTGACAACCAGAGATTATGAGTAGAAACGAAAATGCTTTTTTGTGAATGTAAGGATACCCGTTAATCACGGGGGTGTTGACCCGCCCACCTCATGCCTCATGCTTTTCTTTCTGAGTTTCATTCATCATCTTTCTTAATTTCTTTCTTTCTTCCTTTTTTTCCCCTCTTCTTTAGTTCTTATGTAACTCTTTATCTTTTTCAAACCCTTTCACAATCTTGGTTTTTCGTTTCTTTTGAATGCTAAATATTTGCGTGTTAAAAACAAAAAGAACCATTAATGTTAGAATTTGAATATTTTGTTTAGTTTCTTAAAAAAAAAAATAGAACTTGTAAATTGGGAGAAGAGGAAGACTGTTTTTACCTTTGAATATGCTCTAACCCATATTTAACAAACCATCAAATGTTTTAATTTTTGCAACAATCGTTAATGCACAAACAGTTTTGATTATCTACTAGTAATGTGCTTGGACGTTTCCAATTTTTTTTTCATTATATTACAAACACAAAAGCAGGAAAGCAAAAGTATCCATGTAAAAATTTTTTCAATCACACGCAATTTTTCAATCAAAGATTATATATATTCCATGGAAAGCATGTACGTACCCTAAAAACTATTAACTTGGATCTTGGGGTATGTTTAGTTACTTTAGTACATATATATATATATATATATATATATATATATATATGATGATGATGATGATGATAATTGGCCTTTCAATAAAAATATAGTATGATGATAATTGATTAGAAGCTATCTATATATTTGTAATATAAATACATGTATATATTATATATAAGATGATAGTATACTATAAGAAACTAGATATTTATGGAATAGAATATTTATCTATCAAGAGCTTTATAATTTACTTGTACAAAACTTTAGAATTTCGACTTAAATAAAGCCTATTATATTTAAAACCAATTGTGTGTTAATCGTGTTTGCTTTCTTTTTAAATTATGCATGTGGAATTAATTTCAACACACATGATATTGAATAAATTAAAATAGTATGTTTCCCTACAATCAGGTTTGTGCTGGACAGATTGGACAGTGAAGAAGACTTTGGTTACATCTTGTGACAAAGGTATTGTCGAAAGAAAACATTCAATGAACGTTTGAATAATCTTAATTATCTGTGTAAATGAGAAAGAAAAATGGCAGAGAAAAATAGAGAAAGAAGAGCATCCCCTAATTTGAAAAAGTAACCATTTATTTCAAACTGGTCCTACACCTTACCAAAGCTTACTCTTTCTATTTATATATATATAACTGTTGTAACCCGGATATCCCAAACTATAATCTACCAAATTAATCATGCAAGCGGAAGCAATTAAAACAATAAATCATCCACACAAGATAAAAGAATTTACGTGGTTCGGCACTGAACTTGCCTACGTCCACAGAGGAGAAGAGAAATCCACTAGTTATAGAAAATTACATCAACACATAATTATCAATAACTCTCACTCAATCTCTCAACCCAATCTAACAATCAATCCTAAATCAAACTCAACCAATCTTGAGCACTCTCGCTCGGTCTCTACAAACCAATCATCACATCTACCAAACCAAACACCACAACAAACACTCACACAAACACCCATGAGGACCATCCTTTTGTCCTATGGGGTGTCTCCACCCAAATCTAATCTTAGACTACATCTTTTCTCCAAGCATACAAAACCTATAGAGAAACTCTCTATTTATATTAGCATAACCTTAGCCTCCAAGAATCCTGTTTATACCTCAATTTACAATTGAGGGTAAATTGGTCTTTTTATAATTATAATCAAGATGAGTGGTTAGGATTTAATCAAAATTCCTAAAGAAACTAGGTTTCTGCACCACCCTAGTTCAAATTGAATTAGGAAAGTCTTGTGAATTAATTGCAAGGGCTGAAATTAATTAATTAAATAATAATTATTGAATAATTATTATCAAAAGTCCCATGAGTGCCGCCCCTACCCAGGTGAGTGGCAGAGGAAATCAATCGGAAGTAGTTTCCTTTGATATTGTTGCCTGCTAGGGAGGCAAACAAATAAAAAAGGAAAATTGCTTGTCATCTGCCCATGAGATGAAAAATACCTCATGGACATACATAGCAAGGCCCAAATCGTCTCCCATACAGAGGAGAGGCCGTCCTCTGCCCTGCAGAGAGATATTTTTCTCTTACTGCAGGAAGGAGGCAGAAAGTTAAAGTTTGTCAGCAAGAGAAACATCTGTGCACGTGAGAGAGGCATCAACCTCACACCTCCTCCATATAGTCGACCAACCATAGTGGAGAAATCGCCTAGCCTTGTTCCCCTCCCGGGGAGGTGAGATTGCAACTTGTATTTTGTTCAATTAAGGACAAAATAGTAAAATAGACCAATTGAAGAGGCTAGAGGCTGCGATTTCTATCAAGGAGCATACCATGATGATCCTTGAGCTATGTAGATCTTCTTGGTAAAATTTCACCTCATTCTGACATTGGAGTAAAAACTTATGCCCGGTTTTCAATTAAGGACATTTTCGGGAGTGAAATCAAATTCACCATGACAGAGAGCTCGAATTATCTTGGGATTTTTTCCATAGTCTTATGGAGATAATCTAAGCCTACTGGTGAAATTTTGGTTAAATCCGAGATCGTTTGCAACTTTTGCATTCTTTTCAATTAAGGACATATGGCTTTCTCACCTCGGTTTAAGACATTTTCTTAATTAATTATTATTTTCATGATTTGAAGAGCTAAATATGACTAAGTATGAGTAATTTCGTGGCCTTGATGATCAAAGTCCAAATCGTGATGTCAATTGGCCACTACTTAGTCAAAATAGCTAATTTCAGCACAAAAGAAGCAACGAAAGCCTGCTGCAATGTGATAGGCAGAAGGAAGAATTGTCATCAACTACCCAGGAGGCAGATTTCCATCTCCCATCCAAGCAGAGTGGCGCCCTAGCATCTATTTTACTCTCTCCTCAGCAGTTGGAGGCAATCAGAAGGAGAAGGAAGCTTCACTGCACCTTCCTAGAGGCTGTCATCTGCATAGGAGGTGGATTTTGCCTTTCTCAGCAAGGCAAGCCCATTAAATGCTCAAGCCCAAACCGTCCCCTATATAAAGGGAGGCCATTCTCAGGTTTCAGCAGATTCCGCATCTCAGACATTTCTCCCGAGAAATCAAAAATCAGCTCTGCATTGACAAACTTGCTCTGCGCAAAAAAACCAAGCTCCGTGCTTATTTTCTCTCTGGCTCTGCGCCATTTTCACCTTAATTCATCACGAGTTCTTCACTCGTTCTTCATATTTTCCTTGATTAGATCTTGTCTTAAGACAAACAAACACTGTTTTAGTGTTTTTCTCTTGTTTCAATCTTGTCTCCGGACATACAAACATTGTACACGTGTTCTTCATTCAGAAATAACAGATCAGTTTGTTATTTTCTTTTCAATTTCAATTGCAATCAAAGCAGATCTCTCAGATCTGATCCAAAAAGAGAAGAGGCCCAGTTATGAGAAGTAGTTCGTGTGGATCCAAAGATTTAGATGCTCCGATGTGACTTTGATCCAGTCCCCACAATCGTTCTGATCTTTTAATCTGCTGCTCCGCGCACCAGATCTTGTTTTTACAACCTCTTTGTCAATTTCAGCAAATTGACTGGCACGCCCTTACGCTGTCATAAAGAATTCTCCTCGGAAACTCTAGCAAGAGATTTTTGGCGCAACATTTCTTTTTGGCACGCCCAGTGGGACAAGCACATCTGCTCTCCCTCTCTGGCGCCCTTGATCTCCTCTTTTCCTCTGCATAGCCGGCGATCCCCGGCTCTCTTTCTCCTAGTCATTCAGCAAGGTGTCCGCCTCACTCAAAGGTCCACACCAAATCACTTTCCTTGACACTTGAAGCAGGACAAGACAGCAGATCTCTCCTCCTCGCAACGTCTCAGGGTAGTTTTTTTCTTTCCTTTTTCTTCTTTCCTCCCCTCTTTCTAAGTCTTACCAAGTGGTAAATATGCCACCTAAGGTTGATGAAGGCAGATCTAGCCATGTTATGCAAAGCAGAAGCAAAAACGTGGCAGATCCTTCACAATTACCTTTAGAATCTGATTTAAAGGTCTTGTTGCAATACCTCACTGAAGCCATGAATGAAATTTCTTTGGTATAGGAACAAAGGATGCAACAACTTATGAGATCTATAGATCAGATGAACAAGTCTCATGACCAACTTAAGGAGGCTAATGACTCTTTTAAGGAGCAGATGATTCAAGACCGTGAGAACATCCTGGCTCAGATTGGTCAAGTAGAAGATAGACTCGGGGGGCAAATCCAACAAATAGCCCAAGATCTGAGGCAAGATAACTTGCCTGCACTTCTTCCTCCACCTGTGGCGCCACTGGCTAACAATGGTGCCAACCAGGTGAGATTTCCACCTCAAGTGGAAGTGGTTGGTAACAACAACTTACCACCTCATAGGGAAGGAGTAGCAAGGGGTGAGAATGAAGCTGATCTCATCCCTGGGCACCAGGAAGTAGTTGATCATGCGCCTGACATCGTGGAAGAGGAAGTCAACCCAGTTGGTCCTCGAGCTGCAGCCTATGTACCACCCCATGTGAGGGATGGTAATGGCAATGGTGCAAGGAATGGCCATCAACGCCATCCTGGTCCACGCCACCCACCTCAAGGTGTTGATGCACAAGGCCCAGTCAATCAGAACCACATCAGGGAGATGATTGAAGACATGATTGGCCCCGCCTACAGGCGAGTAGGCAGGCCATCTTTTCAGAAGCCTTACCCTGAGGAGTATGATAGAATCTATCCTCTACCTCATACAAGGTCCCTGATTTCACAAGCTTTTCTGGCACCTCTAGCGAGCAGACGACTCTGGAACACGTTGCTCGTTTCACTGTGCAGTATGGAGAAGCCAACTCTGGCTACCACAAGCTTCGCCTATTTCCCAACTCTGTCACAGGTGCAGCTTTTACTTGGTACATCAACTTACCACCCAACTCAGTAAGAACCTGGGAGGAGATGGAAAAATTGTTCCACACATAGTTCTATAGAACTGAGCCTGAGGTCTCCATGGCAGACTTGTCACGCCTCTACCAAAGAAAAGGGGAGTCAGCTGAGGAGTACTTAGCTCGTTTCAAGAAGCTAAGGAATAGGTGTCGCACACCTCTCCATGAGATAGAGTTTGTGCGCCTAGCTCAGAATGGACTTGACATAGAACTTCGAAAGAAGTTCGAAGGAGTTGATTTCAGAGACTTCTTAGAGATGTCAACCAAGGTGACAAGATATGAGACTCTTATTCAAGAAGAAAATGAAAGGAGAAGTTCATCTTATGGCACTTATTATCAAGAGCCAAATTTTGAACTCGGGATAGCTGAGGTCAAGGCAGATCGCCCCATTGAGTGTCCATGTCTTTTGAAGGCAGGAGTAGGACACCCTCAGACCCAGGAAAGGTTTGTTGCTATGTACCAGAGGCAAGCAGAGAAGAAACCTTATGATGGAAGCAAAACTTACTCATTTGATACTTCAAAGACAAATGAAGTTTTTGACTTCCTACATAAGTCTGGTATGATTAAGTTACCACCTGGACATGTCCTTCCTTCACCTGAGGACATCAAAGGAAGAGAATACTGCAAGTACCACGACTCCTGGAAGCATCCGACCAACAACTGTACTGTGTTCAAGAAAAGATAGAAAAGGGAATCTTGAAGTTCCCTGAGGCGCCCAAGAAGGACATGGGAGTTGACAAAAATCCATTCCCAGCTCCTATCCACATGGTCGCGTTCAACCTCCCAAAAGATGGACAACTGGCTAGTAAGGAGAAAGGAGAAATAACTCCCAAGAGGTTGAACTTGGCTCCAAGTACTTCCTTGGCAGCCAAACCTCAACATGAAGGGAAGTCTTATCACCACTCTGCTAAAGCTAAGAAGTTGGTTGATAAAGCTAAATCAAAAGCTCTGGGTGTGCATTCAGATCGGCCTTGCAATTCAAACATAGCCGCTGATAGGCTTAAAGCACCAAGGAGGAAGCTAGAACTTTTCTCATCTGAGGATGAGGAAGAACCTGTGGAACATCAAGACACCTCTTCTAGGAAGAAGGTTCAAAGAAAGTTGGAGTTTTCATCAAAGACTCCACTCCAAAGGAAAGAAAGAAGTAGGGCAAAGCACACTCCAAGCTCGGGGAGCAAGCCAGAAACTTCCTTACCTCCTCTTGAGTAGAACAAATGGGAATGTGGAGGACCATCATCAAAAGAGGCGCCACCCCCTCTCATCCTAGCTCATCTGCCCATCACAATGTGCAAAGATTTTCCAAGAGAGAGCATGATCAACAACCTCAAGTTGAATCTCGTTCTAAGCCTTTTCCAAAGAGGACTAAGCGTGAGATTAGACCATGGTTGGATCACAAGAAGGAAGAATATCACCATGCAGCTGTGAGAAAAGAGATGAAGCTGAGAGGTGACCATGCACAACCAAGAATGGTCAAGCCACCATCAGACACTCCAAAAGGTGTATGGCAAAAAGTGCAACATCCGAAGTATCTAGTTCAAAAGAATAGGAAGACTTGAAGAAGACGAGAACTTCGAAAAAGAGCTAAGGCTCGAAATGAGGAAGTACTTGACACCATGCAAGTTGATGAGAGTGGAAACGAACCTTCAAAGGATCCACCACCTATCAACGAGATGGATATATATCTCATGGACTTAACAGACATGGGAGTAAAGCTATGCAAGGAGAAAATCCTTTCTGAAGAAGCAAAGCTCAAAGCAAAAGCACTTGAGCTAAGTAAGAAAGAAGTTGAACTCCAAGATCGAAGGCAAGCCTTGATTGACATAGTCTATGGCAACGAAGATTATTCTTGCCAAGAACTAGCAAGCAAAGGCGCCATCAATGAGGATGCAGTCCTTGCATATAGAAGATTGGCTATGAGAGCATTAACCATAGGAGATGAAGATGGAGAAGATGATGATTTCGAGATCCATAGTATTGATGACAATTCATACTACCAAAAGTTTCCATATGAAGCTTTGACTAAAAGACTTGAAGATTGGCCATCACATGAGGCCACTCAAGATCTACTCCACATTTCAGAGAACATGCCACCATGGCAAATATCAATTTTGCTTGAAAAAGCGAAATTAGATAAAGAAAGGAAAGAGTTTGATGCTAAGAGATTAGAACGCATCGAAGCTGAAAACATCCTTTTCGAAAGACAAGAAGCTATAGATGATGCTGCTAAGCAACTCCTTAGGAGAGTCTTCATCGAAGAGCTTAACATGAAGGTAGACAAGCCCCCAAGAGACCAAGATGAAAGTCTATGGACTCCACACTGGGAGGATAATGGCGCCACCCACATGGAGGATGCCATTCCAACTTCATCTGATCAGAACATGTGTGATGAAAGTTTGGAATAAAAGCCTGTCCCCATGAGTGAGGAAGAAACATTAGCTGCTGAGGACTTTGACAACAGGTCTGTTGATTCATTGACCTTTGGGCAATTCATGGTTAACCTTAACATTTGCTGCTAGATTGAAAGAGCGAGTGGAATCTTTTGAGCCACCTCTCCCCAGGAAAGTGAAGATGTCATTGAGATCCCCTCAAGTAATGAAGAAGACTCGGGGGGCAACACCTCAGATGATGCAAAAACCATGATCTTCACCAAGCCTGATGAAGCAAACACTTGCCACATCAAGCCTTTGTATATCAAGGCACATGTTGATGGCATTCCAATCAGCAGGGTACTTGTTGATAATGGTGCCACGGTGAATCTCATTCCCTACTCATCATTAAAGAAACTAGGCAAGTGCACTGACGATTTGATTAAGTCAGAAGTCACTGTGAGTGATTTTTCTGGCAATATCAAAAAGACAAGAGGCATATTGCCTGCCCAGCTGACCATTGGATCAAAAACGTCCCTCTCCGCCTTCTTTGTAGTTGATTCCTCATCAACTTACAATATGCTACTTGGTAGAGATTGGATTCATTCCAACTAGTGTGTCCCATCATCTTTACACCAACTACTGATGTTTTGGAATGGTACAGAAGTTGAAATGGTCAAGGCAGACAACAGACCATTCAAAGTTGAAACCAACGCAGTAGATGCAAGGTTCTATGACGGAACCATTGGACCGATAAGGTTCATGGGCCAGGACAAATATGGCCGGCCATACCCATTCATCTCCACAGGAGAAGTCAAACAAGAAGCCTTGAAAGAGGTGATGGAAAATCTTGTGCGGCCTGATGCTTTAATCCCCTTCAAGTCGCTTCCATGCGCTCCTATCATAGAAGAGATCCCATGAGTACACAACCTAGAGAGGTTGTGTTGGCCAACGACACCTTGAGAAAGTTGTCGATATTGGCCTTAGAAATGAAGCTCCAAAGCTTAGAGGACTCAGCCGCCCCATCAGCTGATGCGGCTTATCAAAGTGTAGAAAATACACAAGATGAGATCACCATGGAAGAACTTGACCTTGCTCCCATGAAGTTAGATGATCTCAAGGCTGGTACAAGATCCTTTACTTGAAGTAAATCTTGGTACTGAAGAAGACCCTAGGCCGACTTATATAAGTCAGTTGTTGGCCGAAGAAGATAAGCCACGCTTTGTAGCCTTGTTGAGAGAATACAAAGATTGTTTCGCCTGGGACTATGATGAAATGCATGGCTTAAGTCGTGACTTGGTGGAGCATCGCCTGCCAATCATCGAAGGTTACCATCCTTATCAGCAACCTCCTAGAAGGATTGCTAATGATGTCATCCTTAAAGTTAAAGAGGAAGTTGAAAGGCTCCTTAAAGCAGGATTCATCCGTACCGCAAGGTATGTAGAATGGATTTCAAACATAGTTCCTGTAGTTAAAAAGAATGGTAAGATTAGGGTGTGTGTTGACTTTCGTAACTTGAATTCTGCCACCTCGAAAGATGAATATCCTATGCCTGTTGCAGACTTACTGGTAGATGGAGCCGCCCAACATCAAGCGTTGTCCTTCATGGATGGGCACAGCGGCTACAATCAGATCTACATAGCGGAAGAGGATGTTCCAAAAACAGCTTTTCGCTGTCCAGGTGCAATCGGTACTTTTGAGTGGATAGTCATGCCTTTTGGACTCAAAAACGCTGGTGCAACCTATCAAAGAGCAATGAACGCCATCTTCCATGACATGATTGGAAAATTCATGGAGGTATACATAAATGATGTAGTGGTTAAGTCACACAACCACTTTGATCACATTGATCATCTAAGGCGCTCATTCGAAAGAATGAGACAACATGGTTTGAAAATGAATCCATTGAAATGTGCTTTCGGTGTGAGTGTAGGTAACTTCCTTGGATTTTTGGTTCATCAACGAGGCATCAAGATAGACCAAAACAAGGCAAAAGCCATCATACAGGCAAAACCGCCCACCTTAAAGAAAGAGCTCCAACGCTTCCTTGGACAAGTCAACTTCTTGAGAAGATTCATCTCCAACATCGCTGGTAAGACCAAAGCGTTTTCACCACTGTTGAAGTTGAGAGACAAGGAGGAGTTTCAATGGAATGACAAACATCAGGAAGCTTTTGAGGCCATCAAGAAGTACTTAGTTTCGCCTCCTGTATTAGTTCCTCCTAAGAAAGATAAGACCTTGTACCTATATGTTGCGGCCACTACATCTTCCATAGGATGTTTGTTGGCTCAAGGGTTAGGAAAAGGGAAGGAACAAGCAGTGTACTATTTAAGTAGGACTCTCACTGATGTAGAAACTCGGTATAGTCCTATTGAAAAGCTAAGTTTGTCTCTTTACTTTGTAGCAATAAAACTAAGACATTACATGCTCTACTTTGATGTCTGTGTTATCTCAAAAACTGACTTTGTAAAATACATGTTATCTCGGCCTCTTCTTAAAGGCCGACTAGGCAAGTGGTGCCTAGCACTCTCTGAGTTCAGTTTCAAGTATATACCTCAGAAGGCAATGAAAGAGCAAGCAATTGCTGACTTCCTAGCCGACCACCCATGCTTAGACTTGGGAGAAGAGTTTGAAGATACAAACTTTGTCATGGAGGTATCTTTAATACCATGGATACTTGAGTTTGATGGCTCTAGCACTGCTAATTCTGCAGGTGCAAGAATTGTCATCACCTCCCCAGATGATGACTATACCATGATGTCATTCCACTTAGACTTTGATTGTACTAACAATCAAGCTGAGTATGAGGCACTCATCATTGGTCTAGAATTTGCTCAGGGAGATGAAAGTGTCCATAGTACACATCAGAGGAGATTCTCTCTTGGTGATCAACCAGCTTACCAGAGAGTTCAATTGCACAAGTCCATCATTGTTATCATACTATGCAGTGGCAGTGCAATTGATAGAAAATTTTGATGATGTAAGGATAGAACACGTTCCCAGACATAGAATTGAGTCTGCAAATGTTGCTGCACAGCTTGCATCTGGCCTTGTATTCCAAGATGATATCTGGAAGAAGGTGGTAAATGTCGAGAGGAGGAGCATGCCTTCAACATTTACTAGGTACAACGTGTTCGAAGTGTACAACCTAGTACATAGACTTGATGATTGGCGCCAGCCATTCCTTGAATATCTCCAAAATCCATCAACAAGGGTCACTAGGAGGATAAGGACTTTGGCTGTGCACTACACTGTCTTAGCTGATGAGTTATATCGAAAAGACTTAGACGGATCTTTAATGAGATGTCTAGATCAAGATGAAGCTAAGAAAGTCATCAAGGATGTGCATGAAGGTCTATGTGGTGCACATCAAGTTGGTAGAAAGATGAGATGGCTAATACGCCGTCATGGTTTCAATTGGCCAACCATCATGAAAAACTGCATGGAGTTCGCCAAAGGTTGCCAAGCTTGTCAGAAGTATGGCCCTATATGGAGACTTCCATCAGAAGAGCTACACTCTATAATAAAGCCTTGGCCATTCAGAGGATGGGCAATTGATCTCATTGGAAAGATCTACCCACCTGCCAAAGGAGGTGTTTGCTTTATTATAGTTGCCACAGATTATTTCACCTAAGTGGGTGGAAGCAAAAGCTCTGAATGGCATAGCTCATAATGACATCAAGAAATTCATCAAGGAACATATCATCTACCGCTTTGGAATTCCAGAAACTCTCACCACTGATCAAGGTACTAACTTTGATGGTGAGATCACGAGGAGTTTGGAAGAAAAATTTGGCCTAAAGTTCACCAAGTCAACGCCATACTATGCTCAGGCTAATGGACATGCCGAAGCTTCTAACAAGGTGATGATAGGCATCATAGAAAACTATAAAAGACAAACCCGGTAAATGGGATAGAGTCTTACCTAAGGCTTTGTGGGCATACAAGATGTCACAACGTTCAAGTACTGGTGTGAGTCCATTCAGCCTCACCTATGGTCATGATGCAATGGTCCCGATGGAACTTTTGGCTAAGTCAGCCTGAGTTGCATTCCAAAATAACTTGCAGTGGTATGATTACAATGATGCCATGATGATTGAGCTGGAAGACCTTGACTCTGAAAGGTTGGATGCTTTAGATCACCTGCAAGCACAGAAGAAGAAGGCAGAAAGAAGTTATAATAAGAAAGTTCGTAAACGAAGTTTTATCGAATGCGAACTAGTGTGGAAAGCTTTCTTGCCTCTTGGCTCTAAGAAACGCGGGAAATGGTCTCCCAAGTGGGAGGGACCATTCCGTATCAAGAAAGTACTTAAGAATGGTGCATATTGGTTAGAAACTGAGGATGGTGATTCCCATAAGAAGTTCATCAACGAGCGCTATTTGAAGAAGTACTATCCAACTGCATGGGAGGCAAAATCTGATCCAAATCCTGAGTTTGACATGGAGGAGGAATTAGATGAGGTGGCTATGATTCAACTCACAGCCACATGCTTCACCGAAGTATAAAACTTACATGCTTCGTGGACTTAGCCACTCCAATTGCGTTCTTGTGGCTTTTAAATAAAAACAAAATATATTTTATACTTATGAAGTAATAAAAAATTTCAGATTTTTGCCAATAACCTTAGTATGTGGCGAAAAATCCAAGGAAAATAAGAATATCCATCACTTAAATTGTATAAGTGTTTATGGAATTTAATTTTTCAAAATTTGGCCTTAGTCAACAAGAAGGAGGCCGAATTTTCTAAGTATTTTGGGATGTTTTTTTGCCGAAAATTCTAAGTATTATTGGCAATTTAATTCCGAAATAATTTCCAAGTATTTGATCTTTGTGGTTTTAGTCATAAGACCAAAAGATTAAATTGACAAAGGATTTTGTTTAAGATAGATGGCTAAAATAAAATAAAAAGCCATTAATATTAAAGTTGGCAAAAACCCATTGCCACCAATTCAAAACATAACTTGTTTAAGAAATTGAAAGTAAAAAACAAAATTCTAAATTACTCTCCTTCTTTCTCCTTTTCAGTAGTCACAAGGGGGAAAGGTCTCAGGAAGGAGTGATCTCCATACTTCAAACTCTCTATCCATGCTATCCAACAAAATTCTGAAGAAATCTCTCTCAGCGACAACAGCTAGGTAGTCATTTTTTTCCTGAGAAGGATGTTCGCCTCGCAGTAGATTTCTTCACACTTGTGATTAGAAGGCACCTCACGCTTCTGAGCAGGTTTGGCTTTTCTAGCTGAAGAGCTTTCACCTTCGCTAAATAATCATTGATTTCATCACCAATAGCCAACTCTCTCTCAGAAGGCGCCACTGAATGATACAAGGCCACAGCTTTGTCATCTAGAGTCCTCTGACGGGCTTTGTATCTCTTGTGCTTCGCATTAAATTTATCAAAGTGGCTCTGAGTTTGATTATACTTACTGCGGAAGGCATCAAACAATCTTGGAAAATATTTCCAGAATTGAGCTTCATCATCCTCAATTTCAAACGAACGTGACCAGGTCCGAGCATGAGAATAGAAAGAATGGCGGCATCTGCTTTCAGAGTGAATTTGCAAAGTTCGTCAAAAGCTTCTTTCAACTGAGCATCAGAAGGAACCTCGATAACACCTCCAGAGGAGGTCTCATAATCCATTGGTAGAAGCTTTGATGTGAGTTCCTTGAGAACCTTGCATCTTTGAAAAAGAGGAGCATCAGCCAAAACAGGAGGAAGTACAAGAGATGGAGCAGGCATTGAAACAAGAGGTGCGGCAATGGGAAGAGAATTTTCAATTTCCATACTCCTATTGGCTGCCTCACTGACTAGAACATGCATAGACATTGGAAGGATGGCTTCAGTAGTATTCTCAGAACATACTCCATGAGAATTGGAAACTATGTTTTCCAAATCATTCATGAAGTCTCTTCCACTTGGTTGCCCTGAAAGATCAATGTCGCCTAAAGAGAAGTTGTCTTCAAGCAGAAAGGATGCGACCATCTCAAGGGCTGAATTTGTTGATGAAGAAGGAACATCTTCTTGATCCACATAGGTGACGTGATCCAAAGAAATAGCTGGTGAACAAGGAGATGATGCTACTTCCAGTGGTCCACTTGTGGTCTTCTGAGAGATGACATTCTGACTATCAGAATGAGGTGCGTCCATCAGGTCGCCAGAAGGAAAACCACTAGACTTCGGAATAGCCTTCTTCTTCTTCAAAGCAGAAGTTTCTGAAGCATCTTTCTCACGGGATGAAGCAGTAAGCTTTTGTATTACTTGCTTTGCCATCTTATTGGCATCCCTTTTGGGAGGTGCAAAAGCATCACCTAAAAAGCGGAAAGAGTTAGAAAGAAGCTTAAACGACTGACAAAAGTTTAAGTAACAGAGATTACTAGGTGGGAAATGAAGTCTTGCAGCAATGTGAGCTAAGTCTTCACCACCGATTTTCTTCCATATCTCTGACCACCAAGCAGCAAAGTTTGGAGTGGCCTCAGATAAGAAAGGAGAAATGGTGAAATCCGCTTCTTGCCTTTGCTTCTCAGCATGATCATGACACCTCACAAAGAAAGCTTTATCAAGGACTGAAGGTCTCATATGACAACATTTGTTCCTTGAAAAGTGAGGAGGTGAAGGGATTTGCTGAATAAATCCAAGTTGGCCCTCCCATCTACTTCGATGCCAAAACAGAGGTCAATGGGCAAACAGAAGTTTCTCCATGCTTGTTTCACAACATCCGCACTCTCGTTAGTAGGTGTTTCTTGAAACCATGAAGGACCAAAATACCTCCGAGAATAGAGAAAGAACTCTTGATCTTTTAGGTTCCACAAGGACTGAAAGACATTGTTCTCATTGTTATTGATATGCACAAGGCCTCCATATAAGTCACCATAACACCGAGTGACGAGGGTAGCTGCATGACGAGTAGGAGATAGCTGAGGGAAGTACATTTAAGCCCACACCTGAAGGATCCACAAAGGACCATGAGTACCTTTGTCAACACTCTGAGTGAGATTGAATAAGCCAATGTAAAGGTTTCCCAACACGAACTGACCAAGCGCCAATCTTTTCCCTGAGGCCATGAGTTTAGCAAGGTGGAGATACTCAGCAAGGCAGACACGTGAGTGAGGACAAACAATGAACTTGCTAATCAAGCAAAGCATGAAGGTCGTGAGTTCCTTGGCCTCAAGAGGAACATAGGTGAATTGGGCATACTCAGAGATAAACTTGTTGAAGTAAAGTTTGTCACTAAAAGAGATGGAATAGAGCAAATCTTCAGCTTCATCAAGAGGAGTGGCGCAGGATACCCATTCGCCATCCACGGGAAGGCCTGTGATTGCTGCTATGTCTAGAAGAGTTACCGACATTGGCCCACATGGGAGATGGAAGTAATTCCAACACCTATTCCAAAAGGAACTGAGAGCAGCATGCAAGACACCATCATAGGAGAATTCTTGCTTTGACAACAAGACAAATGATAACAAGTCTTGTTCACGTAGTTGTTCTTCACGATACATGAATATGCGATCCACCCAAGCGCACCACTCGGCTGGGTAGTAGGCCCACGACTGAAGTTTGTTAACCCACTTGCGGAAATCATAATCATATCCTTGAAGAGGAAGCAGGCCACCTCGGTGCAAAGGAAAGCAGTCATTCATCTCGACTGAAGGAAAACCAGTGAAGAAAGGAGCAAGAGCATCTTTGGAAAATTCTACCTCATGATAAGACTTAGCAACAAGTTTTTTCACAAGGTCAAGAGTTCTCTCTTCCTCAGAGGGTGTCACAAGTTCTCCTACAAAATTAACAAAGTTGTTAGTATACAAAATTTTGTTAATGAGTTTGGTGAAAATAAATATTTTTACCACCTTAAAATTATTGCCTAATTTTATTTCTTGGAAAAAATAATTATTATGGCTGTCAAAAATAATTATGGTAATATTTTTAAGAAAATAAAATAATTTTTGGCCATAAAATTACACTAAGGCCGAAAATATCAATATGCATACCACACAAGTTGTAATTTTTCAACTAAAGTCTTGGTATGCTAAAATTCAAGGTGAATTAAGAAATTAAACTTAATTTGACCTAAACCTAAACTTCAATTTTTGGCTAAGTATGCTAATTTGGCCAAAATTGACCAACTAAAACCCTAATTCCTAAAGAGCATGCCGCCCAACTTGCAATTTATGCAATTAAGGGCTCGACACTCTAGGGTTTTAAATTCTAGCTAATTGGGTAGTGCACGTGTGAAATTAAACCTAATTTCATGTGTATAAGGCCTGATTTCATGTTAATCATTGGCCAATTTTATCAATTGGGCCAAAATTAGCAAGAATTTCAACCTAAAACCTAATACTATGCCGCCACTTTGTAATTTATGCAATTAAGGGGCTGCGGCATATTAGGGAAATAAAATTGTAAAAATTAAGGCTCCTATACTTCTAATTAGGAGTTAATTTTATGATTAATTCCCTGAATTTTCGGCTAATTTAATCAATTTGGCCAAAATTCCCAAAATCGCATAAACCCTAGGGACTAAATTGAAAATTGCCGCCTAAAAATTTAAATCCATCAATTGGAGCCGTGGCATGTTAGGGTTTATCATCCTTGTCCAATTGGGTTTAGGTTTGACCTAATCCTAACCTAATTTCATAAGGAAAACACTAATTCCTAGTCCAATTTGGCTTCCTAGACCTAATAGGATTTGTAATCCTAGCCAAATAAGACCAT
>AWUE01020458.1:0-30705 GCA_001974825.2 Corchorus olitorius | reverse complement strand
GGAAATTTCGCCTCTTTCTCCAAGCTTTTCCTTGTCTTTCTTCTTTGTCCAACTTGGAGGTGCAATTGCTTGAGTCAAAGCTTCCAATGCTTCATATGCGTCTTCACAAGTACGATCGAACAAGGGTATGTCATTGATGCTATCCACAAGAATTTGATCATCAATTCCTAATCCTTGATAGAAATATTCGATCAAAATTCCTTGAGATATGGCATGTTGAGGACAATCGGCGCAAAGTTTTTTGAATCTCTCCCAAGCTAGGTAGAAATTCTCATCCTTGCGTTGTCGAAAACTTGCAATCCTTTGTCTCCCCTTTGCAATTTGCTCTTTTGTCATGGTTGAAGATGCTTCACCTAACTCTTTCCTTACCCACTTTTCCACTACACAAACAAAATCATTAGTCTTCAAAGATAAATTAGATGAAATTTTAGGATGAATAACATCACCATCAAACTCCATTGTCAATGAACCATCGAAAACATCGATCTTGGTGTGAGAGGTCCTTAGGAAAGGTCTTCCTAATAAGAGAGGGCATTGATCCTTTGAAATTTCTCCTTCCATTTCCATAACAAAAATGTCAATAGGAAAAATTAAATGTTGCACTTTAATTAAAATATTCTCTAGCACACCCTTGGGATGTACCAAAGATCCATCAGCCAATTGAAGAACAACATTAGTGTATTTTAAAGGACCGATATTTAAAGTTTGATAGAAAGAATAAGGCATGACACTTAAAGATGCTCCTAAGTCAAGCATAGCATTTTCAATGATATTATTTCCAATTGAACAAGTAATTGAAAACATACCTGGATCCTTGCATTTAGGAGGTAAATGTTTTTGCAAAACAGCAGAAACTGTTGCTCCAACATTCAACTTACCTTGTAACCTCTTCTTGTTTGTACACAATTGCTTAAAAAGCTTTGCATACCTTGGCACTTGTTGAATTGCATCAAGAAGTGGGATGTTGACCTCAACCTTTCGAAAAATGTCCAAAATGTCTTGATCATCATCTTCTTTCTTTGATCTCTTCGAATTCATTGGAAAAGGCTCCTTCTTTGAATCCAATTTGGGCTTGACAACAGAAGTTTCCTTGGCTTCATCTTCAATCTCGACTTCTTCCACTAGCACATGCAACTCATCTTCATTCTTGCTTGTCGCTTCATCCATTTTGGGCTTAGTTGGTTCTTCCAACTCCTTTCCACTTCTTAAGGTAATGGCATTCACATTTTCCTTAGGAGGTACTTTTGGTTGAGATGGGATCTTGTTTTGGCTTTGTGCTTTGAGCTCACTCACATCACTTGCCAATTGACTTATTTGCTTCCTTAAGATCTCCATGGTCTCTTTCATTTGTTGCATTCCTTCAGAATAATGTGAAGATGGCTGAAAATTAGGCCTTGGGTAGTTGTTCGGCCTTGCTTGGTAAGTACCTTGGTTCCCATAAGAATTGTAACTTCTTGGAAATGGCTCTTGCTTCCTTTGAAATCCCTCTTGCATTCCTAAAGCATTGACTTCTTCAACATCATCTTCGAGCAAACTAGGGCACCTATCCGTGTGATGTCCTAATGAACAAATTCCACAAACCTTTGGCACACTTGAAAAGTTCGATTTGAACAAATCAGTGAGCAAAGCAATTTGTTGATTTGTCTCTTCAACACGTTGCTCCAATGTAGAGGAATGGGTTGAGACTTCATTGATCCTTTTGATATTTCCATCTCTTTGTGCACAACTCTCGCGAGTACCAAATTGTTTTGTGTTTGCGGCCATGTTCTCGATCAAAGTCCAAGCATTGGTGGGAGTTTTGTCGATGAAAGCCCCTCCACTTGCAGAATCTATAGAAGATCTATCAAATGGGAGTAAACCTTCATAGAAGTACTGAATAAGCAATTGTTCAGGAATCTGATGATTTGGATAACTTGAGCACAATCTCTTGAAACGTTCCCAAAACTCGTACATTGTCTCGCCTTGGGCTTGCTTAATTCCACTTATCTCCTTTCTTATGCTTGATACTTTATGAGCGGGAAAGAATTTCTCCAAAAACATCTTCTTAAGGCTCGTCCAAGAAGTGATTGAACCACTAGGCATGTAGTACAACCAATCCTTTGCACGATCCATAAGGGTAAAAGGAAAAGTTCTAAGTTTGAATTGCTCCTCAGAAATACCTTGCATCTTCATGGATGAACAAACAATTTGAAAATCAGTGAGATGTCGATGTGGATCTTCTCCAGGCATACCATGGAATTTCGGCAATAACTGAATGAATCCGGACTTGATCTCAAAATTTCCTTCATTGGTTGGATATTGAATTGCTAAGCGCTGAGTAGCCACGTTTGGGGTAGCAAGTTCCCTCAAAGTCCTAGCATTGTGTTTCTCCTTCGGCCATGTTTTCTCTTGGGGATTGTGGTTCCAAAGTTGAAGAAGAAGTGGTGGAACGTGGAGAGCTAAATTGAGAACTTGGTGTTGACGAATCTCTTCCTTGTTCTCTAGCTAAATTCTCCCTCCTTAGTGAAAAGAGTGTACATTCAGGCTCAGGATTGAATTCCAAGTTTTTAGTACCACTACTCCTTGTATTTGGCATACAACTCCTAGAAAAACTTAAACGAAAAATTCAACAATTAAAAGTAACTAAGAAAAATAAACAAAAATAAAAGAAAAAGAAAAATAACGAAAAATAAAAAGATAAGGGTAAGAAATTCTTAGGTAGTAATTTGTCTTCAATCTCCTTGTTGCTTCCTTCCTTCCCCGGCAACAGCGCCAAAATTGTGATCGAGTCGTTGAGCAATCACAAAATAAATCCCCACAAACCAATAACTAATAGCTAGGGCAAGTAGGGGTCGAATCCCACAGAGAAGGTGGAAACTAATTAAATCCAAATCACACTAAAGAAAATCTTATCAAAGGGGATTTTTATGGGTTTTTTCGAAATACGCAAATTAAACTAGAAAACAATAAAATAGAATTAAACTTGAGATTAAGAAAATAGTTTGAGAAAAACAATGAATTAAAAACATACTTCTTCTCCTTTAGGTAATTATTTTGATCTAATAAATCATGGATCATGGACACAAGACATGAATTTGACTTAAATTGCAATCAATTAAGAATCATAAATTACCCCAAATCGATATATAGCCTAAGACGTAGATATCAATTTTCATTGGAATAAAGTAATCCTCCTAACATCTTAAACAACTCCATTTGAATAATTGGTATAGGAGAGGAATACTCAACCCTCCAACATGCTAATAAAAGTTAGTCCGCATCTCGCAAAAACCAATTTCTATTGTTTCTAATCAAGCATCCCCCTGGGAAGAATCATAGAGCAAGCATTAAGATCTATTTTTCCGCATGCATGATAAATCAATACCAAACTCATCTACATCTATTTACCATCTCGGCCTATAGATTTCAACAAGGTTTGATAATCCCATTGAACCTAGGACTCCTAGAATTAACAATTGTTACTTGGACCAACATTAGCTTGACTCAAGCCAACTTGAATCTAACTATAGCATTCATAAATCTCAAGATAAGTTGTGCACCAAATCAATCAAAATATGAACACATAAGATGAAGCATAGGGATAAGAAACATATTCAAACAGAAAAATCAAATTATTAAGAACAAAAGTCTCACCATAGATTCATTGATCAAAAATACCTAAGGAAAAGAAGTATAAGAGTTTACCTACTCATGGATTGTTTCCAATCCATGAGAGGTGGAAAACTTACAACGAAAATAAGAAGAGAAGAAGGAAGCGGCGGCCTCCTCTTCAAAACCGCAAAAACCTAAGTTGTAAAGTTGAGAGAAAATCTATTCTATGTGTCTAGGGTTTCTAGGATAAGAGGGTATATATAGGGGGCTGCCTAGGGTTTAATTTAGAGTTATAACTGACTTAAACTAACCCTAGGGACGTTTTGGGTTGTTCTTCATATCTTCAAGCTGACCCAAATAGATTATATGGGCTTAATTGATCAAAAACGCAAGTCAGGCCCAAAACAGATTCTGTACGCAGACTTCAGGGGCATTTTCGTCCATGAAAACGTCAAATCTGGGCTTCGACCAAAACATGAAAATTTTAGCTCTTGGAGTTAGCTTTCCAACGCATCTTCATACGCCTCATTTGGAGCTCTGGATCAAAAGTTATTGCTGTTTTCCCAAACTCTCGCCAAATCTGGAAAGTATTGAAGTAGCTTCAAGAGGAAGTGACATGGGAGTGTCGACGTTGGCTGCTGGGCGCACGCGGGAGAAGGACCCCGACTCCACCTGGGCGCCCACATGGTTGCCTTGAGCAACCATGTGGTTTGCTTGAGAACCCAGCTGGGCAGTGTCACGACTCCAGCTGGGTGCCCACATGGTTTGTCTGAAGACCCATGTGTTTCGCCAGATCACCCAGATGGGTTGTGTCTTAGCTCATTACCTTGACATGTCTTCTTGCCTTGAACTTGTATTTGCTCCTTTGCCTTGAAAACACCAAGCAATCAACTTTATGACTTTGATAATCATAAAATTGACTCTTCAAGCTCTTCAATCACGAACATGATGGCTCCATTCTTCATCCAAAACTTCCTTGGAAAATATTTGTGTCATAAATCATCCAAAAAGGCTCTATAAAGGTACAAAATTGATAATTTTGCACTTTTCTTCTTGTCAACACCTATGAACACAATTATAACCAATATAAGGCATAATCAAGCATAAAACACTCAAAAAGCATATGAAAAGGCTAATAAAAAGGTGTATGATTTTGGTCTGATCAATATATATATATATAAATACCTAAAACTCAAAATCACCTCTCACCTTTTCACCAACAACAAAAATTTCTCTTCTTTTTGTACAACTGCTGCCTCGTTGTCGACCCATAAACAACAACCTTGACAAATTTTTAGCCTCTACCAATAACCCAGAAATCTGTTTTCGTTTGGATTAAAAAAAACAAAATAAACACATTTCTTTTTTTAATCTCGGTTGTTGGTGAAATGTCATTCATGGATTTTTGTTGATTTGATTTTTTTTGGGATTTTGATCAAAACCCAAATACCGAAAGTGTTCTTGGTTTTTTGAATCTAGAAAACAAGCAAGCGAAGCGTGAAAGGAAAGAAGAAGAAGATGAACAGGGAAGAAGAAAGAAAAATTAGAGAATTTCGTTTGAATTTTTCTGTTTCTTTTTACAATTTTTTTTCTATTTCCCCCTCCACCTTAGTTTAATTACGTGGGCCACACCAACCCCTAATTTTCTCAACTAACGGGTCTCAAACGCGCGTGCAATACACAACCAAAATTCTGTCTAACTTAGGCCTGATTTGGTTGGTTGTCAAAACGTTTAGGCTTAATTTGGAATCCGTTAAAGGTTTGGGCTGAAATTGAGCAAGTTGCAAAAGGTTTAGGCCCAAATTGGATATTTTGCCGGAGAATTTCGCTCCAAAGTCTTGTAAGTTTTCTTACGCTTTTCATGGATTTTCCTAAATCCATGAGTAGCTAAATTCTTCATACTTCTAATCCTTTGGTGAATTCAATCAATTGATATGGTGAGATTTTTGTGCTTATAATTTAGTATTTTATTTTTGATAGATAGCATGTTAAACTCTGTTTTACACCCTGTTTTATTTCATGATCTTGATTTTTATTGATTTATGCGGCTGATAAAGAGATAATTTGAGAGATCTATTGCTAAGTCAAACGGAATAGTTAGTCGCTCGAGTCTGATTGTTTGGTAGCGAATTGATGACGTTTAGTAGACGCTCAATGGGTTTTGCATGCCAGTGATCAGATTTATCTGATTGGTGTATGGTTTTACTTGTTAAGCATATGTGAAAGAACTAATTAAATAGTTGATCTTAATGTTTTGTTGCTTGGTGAATCTTTAAGCCTTAATCGGGTAATTGATTTGTTAAGTAACAATAGGGGTAATTTAAGCCTTAATCGGGTAATCTTATCTAAATAGCATGTTAGGATTTTCTTAGGCCAGTTATCATCAAGGATTTAATATTGAATTCATCTTTTAAATCAAGGACCCATAATCAATTTGATTGTTTTCTACCATTGGAGAAGAAGTATGCTTTTGATTATTGTTTTCTTTCTTAATTGCAATAGATTTAAATTTAATTTACTTTGTTTTATTTCTAGTATAATTGCTTTCTTTTTAATTGTTATTCTTAAACATCTGCTTTTATATATTGTTTTTGAGAGATTTTTAAGGATTGTATTTTCGGATAAAGTCTATCGACCTTCTCTGTGGGATCGACCCTTACTTACCCTATTTACTTAATTAGGATTTTGTGGGGATTATTTTTATGATTGCTGACGACCAATCCTAAATTTTGGCGCCGTTGCCGGGGAAGGAAAACTTTCTCCTGGTTTTTGCCGGGGAAGTAAAGAATAGACTCATCTAGAGACGAATCCTATGAATTTTCTCTTAGTCTCTGCGTTTTTAATCTAAAAAAAAAATTTTTGTTTTCTGCGTTTTTTCTATAAAAAAATTTTGATTTTTGCGTTTTTAATTTTTGTGTGGCGTTTTTTTTTTTAAAAAAAAAGAGAAATTTATGCGTTTTCTAAAAAAAAATTCCTTTATTTTCTGTATTTAATTTTAATTTTTGTTTAAGAACTGTTACTACTAATATTTTCTTTTGAGTGTTTTTGAGTTTTTCTAGGAAATTGCATGCCAAACACGAGAAGTAGTGGTATAGAAGATTTTGAATTTGATCCAGAGCCAGAAAGAACACTATTTTCGCTAAGGAATGAGAAATCAAATCGACAACAAGAAGAGGAGTCATCCAATTCGAGTTCTCAATCAGATTCTCCTAGATCTGCTGCTTCAACATCGTCACAAGACATAGCAAACGAACAACCTAAAACCCTGAGAGAGCTTTCTGCACCAAACGTCAATGCCCAACGCTTAGCAATTTGATACCCAGATACGACTGGAAATTTTGAGATTAATTCTGGATTTATTCAGATTTTACCCAAATTTCATGGTCTGTCTGGAGAAGATCCTCACCGTCATCTGACAGATTTCCAGATTGCCTGCACATCAACAAATATTCAAGGTATCACTGAAGAGCAATTCAACCTAAGAACTTTTCCGTTCACTCTTGTGGATCGTGCAAAAGATTGGTTGTACCTCTTACCAACTGGTTCAATCACATCTTGGACAAGCCTTAAGAAATTGTTCTTGGAAAAGTACTTTCCTGCTCATAAAGTATCAAGTATAAGGAAGGAGATTTGCGGAATTAAGCAACGCCATGGAGAAACAATGATGAATATTGGGAACGTTTCAAGACACTATGTGCGAGCTGCCCCAATCATCAAATAATTGAACAGTTGCTGATCCAATACTTCTATGAAGGATTACTACTGTTTGACAGATCTTCCATAGATTCTGCAAGTGGAGGAGCCTTCATAGACAAAACTCCTACCGATGCTTGGACTTTAGTGGAGAACATGGCTGCCAACACTCAACAATTTGGATCTCGAGAAGACTATTCAAGAGAAGGCAATACCAGAAGAATCAATGAAGTCTCTAACCATTCCACCTCACTGGAGCAACAACTTCAAGAAACATATCAGCAAGTCGCTGCGCTCACTGATTTATTCAATGCGAATTTTTCAAGTGTGCCAAAGGTTTGTGGTATTTGTAAACAAGGACATTACACTGATAAGTGCCCTTCTGTGGAACACACCGCGCAAGAAGTCAATGTTGTTGGAATGCAAGGAGCATACTAGAGGAAGCATGAACCTTATTGGAGAGCCGAGCAACCAAGTCAACAATATGGTAACCAAGGTAACTATCAAGGAAGGCCAATGAATTATCAAAGGCCTAATTTCCAACTATCTTCACAAGCAGCCGAGATGCAACAAATGAGAGAAGCTATGGAGATGATGAAAAAACAAATCAGTCAATTGACTAGTGACATGAGTGAACTCAAGACACAAGGTCAACAAAGGATCCCATCGCAACCCAAGGTACCTCCTAAGGAGAATGTAAGTGCAATCACTTTAAGGAGTGGAAAAGAGTTGGAAAACCCCTATCCAACCCATGCCGCACAAGATGAAGGAGAGTCGAGCTACACCAAAGAAGAAGAATTGCAAGTGCCTGACAAAGAAATCCAGATTGAAGATGAACCCAGAAAAGATGGCGCAACCACCAAGGAGATAGCCGCCGACAAGACTGATCCCAAGGTACATGCCGCCATACCTTTTCCATCAAGATTGAAGAAGTCAAAAAAAGAAGATGATGATCAAGATATTTTGGAGATACTTTGAAAAGTAGAGGTCAACATCCCACTTCTTGAGGCTATTCAACAAATTCCAAATTATGCAAAGTTACTTAAGCAACTTTGTACCAACAAGAAAAGGTTACAAGGTAAGGTAAGTGTTAGAGTTAATGTCTCTGTTGTGCTTCAAAAGAGTTTACCTCCTAAGTGCAAGGATCCAGGTACGTTTTCTATTACTTGTTCTATTGGAAGAAGTGTTATAGAGAAATGCTATGCTAGATTTAGGTGCATCTTTAAGCATAATGTCGTATTCTTTTTATCAATCTTTAAATCTTGGTCCTTTGAAAACTATTGATGTGATTCTGCAGTTAGCTGATGGATCTTTGGTTCATCCCAAAGGTGTTCTAGAGAATGTCTTAATTCAAGTTGAACACTTGATTTTTCCTATTGACATCTTTGTTATGGAGATGGAACATTCGAGAGATCAATGTCCTCTTTTATTAGGAAGACCTTTCTTAAGAACTTCTCATACAAAGATCGATGTATTTGATGGTTCATTGACCATGGAATTCGATGGTGATGTAATTCACCCTAGAATTTCATCTCAATCGCCATTGAACTCTAACAAGTTTGTTTGTGTTGTGAATGTTAAAAGTTTTAAGAAAGGAGCCAGTAAAGAATCGATGACAAAGCCTGATCAGATTTCCAAAGGAAGACAAAGGATAAGAGACATTCGACAACGCCACTACGAGAATTTCCACCAATTTTGGAGGAGATTTAAGAAGTTGTGTGCCGGTTGCCCTCAACATGGATTCAATGAAGGAATTCTAATCCAAATCTTCTATGGAGGATTAGGACTCAAAGATCGAGTTCTTGTTGATTCCTTTAGTTGCACTCCAATGTTGAAGAGAACCCCGAAGAATGCATACCTAGCGTTTGAAGAATTATCTCGAATGACACAATCTTCAAACTCCAAGAGACAAGCAAAGAAGAAGCAAGAAGCCAACAAGCAAGAAATTCAGCCACACGGAGAGAAGCAGAAGATGGAAGTCAAGACACCAGAGGAAGATGCCCAAGGCCATGATCGAGCCAACTCAGCCGGCCAATGCCCGACTGTGGCCCGGCCATCCTCGCACATGGCTCGGATAGGACCGACCATGACCGAGCCGTACCAAGCTACATGCCCGGCCAAAGCCCGGTCACCCGAGTCACCTGCCCGGCCATCCGCGCCGCCTGCCCGGTCATCCGTGCCTTCCTCCGCGCCATTCCAGGCTTCAACCGCGCCGCTTGCCCGGCCATACCCGTCACCACCTGCACCAGCCGCGCCACTTGCCTGGTCAAGACCGGCCACTGCCCGGCCATCCCAAGCTTCTACCCGGCCATATCTGGCCAGTGCTGCGCCTCATGCCCGGCTATCCCATGCTTCTACCCGGCCATATCCTCCCAGAGCCGCGCCACAACCGGCCATTCACCGTGCCACCACCGGTTAAGCCCGAGCCATCACCGGCCATGCCCGTGCCATCACCATTCCAAGCCGTCACATATCCGTTGATGATTTCAAGTCTTGATAAAATTCAACTTGAAGTTCTCAAAACCATCAATGATACTCTCAAAATCATTGTGGACTTGTTGAAGGAATATATCCATAGTTCCTTCACCCTTGAAGAATAATTTCTCTAAGGCAGTCTAGCCAAAGACCATAAAGAAAGGCGCTTATTGGGAGGCAACCCAATGATTTCACATGAAGAACCGAAGGAAAGCAGATGGAGCTTAATTTGGACAATTGCAAGCTGAATTAGAATTGAGTCAAGTTTCAGAAGCAATGATGGAGCTTATGCCTACAAACAAAGAAGTTTTCTTTAACTCTATCTTTTTAATTTTCCTTGCATTATTTTGTCTTGATTGATTATTGCTTTGATTGCTTGCCTATTCTTTGATGTGAAATAATTGTTACTGTTAGTTTTTATTTTTTGCATTTAAATAAACCACATGAGCATGCGTAATATCAATTGTTTGTTTTTAATTTCTTAGGTGTTTTCACATTGAGGACAATGTGTCTTTTCAGTATGGGGGAGAGAGTCTAGTTTATTTATGGCATTAATTAAGATTATAACCATAATTTTTTCGAAATTTTGAAAATTTTGCATGTATTGAGTGATTTAATTTAATTATGATTGAAGAACGCTTAGATTTTTTAAGAAAGTTTTATTTGATTGATTGATTGATAGTATGTTATATTATTTCTTAGAATTAGGTATAATTAGATTTTTGTGATAAAAGCATATTGTTCATTATTTCTATGATTGCCTATTTCTAGAACTTGTGTTTATTTTTTATTGAAATTACAATTATGAAAGTATGTTATGGATATGTCAAGAACAAGTGTGGGGACTACTTATATAAAAGGGTAGTTAAAAAATTTGCTTTCATAAAAAGAGGTGTTTTCATGCAAGAGGAGAAGAGGTATTTCTGCTTAAAAAAAAATCAATCCATTGTTGTCACTCTTTTCTTTAACAAAAGGAGTTAGTAACCCTTGGAAAGAGGATAAGAGGCATGGAATTGCAGAAATATTGTCCCTCTGAAAAAATAAAAAGAATGAGTCCTTCTAGAGTGCTAGTAGCCTCAAAAATGAGAGTTAGTAAACCCCAAATCATGAACACTTCGAGGTTAGTAACCTCAATTTTCTAAAAATCAATTACCCTTTGAAAATCTATTATAACCCACGAAAACCCTTGATTTGTATCCATGATATGCATTCCTTTGAGTAATGGAGATAAAGATGAAGACATAAGCTTATGGAAAGAAGTAATTATAGGATGTAATGAATGGTAAGTGATTAGAACTACTTTAATTATGGCTACTTAAGAATAAAAATGCTTGCTATTTGTTGATCTTTTGAATTGAGTGCTCTTATGATTCTTTGTTATTTTTTTTAGAACAAATTTATCATTCAAATTGTGAAATCAGGATTACAAACGCTAGGAGATAAACTCCGCACCGCACAAAATCAACACCAATTTGTGCCAATCTATGTGCTAATATATTAGCTTCTCTATGAACATGTACAATCTTACAATGATCAAATAAAGTAACTAAATCCCTAATTTCATAAATTAAGCAACCACCCTCCCACCACACCGGTGATGACTTATCTATTTACGAAACTGCCACTAAACAATCACTCTCCACAAGGCACTTCTCTATTCTATATTCCAGAGCTAACTCAAAGCCAAATAAGATGGCATGAACCTCGGCATATAAAGAAGAAGACACAAAATGTATCCTTCTTGTGGCACTAATAATAATTTCCCCTCTATCATCTCTGATCACTACCCCGAGTCCTGCCTGGTTTGTGACAGAAGAAAAGGATGCATCCGTATTGATTTTCACACTACCACTTGGCGGTGGCTGCCATCGACTGGATCGTGTATTGAACCTTGTTAAATTACTTCCATTGTGTACTAAACCAGACACCTAGTAGTGCACTTTTGACGCCAACCATCCTCCAGGATCTCTCCATTGATTCTTTGTTATTTTGATTTCATAATTATATTAATCCTTGATATGTGTATGCATTCAAAGTTTTTGAAAGGTTTAAATTAAGATGAAATTTTGATTTGCATCAGTTTAGGATTATAGAGTCTTTTTTGTGTTCAAGTTTAGTATTTTTCATAGTTTTCTAGACTAGTTTGCTAGGGACTAGCAAAGGTTTAGTGTGGGGGAATTATGATTGAGCTAAATTAGACCCTATTTTTATAACTATTTTACTATGTTTTTGGATCTATTTATGCTTAAATATATATGCTATTTTGATAATATTTGTGTTTTGAGTCTTTAAGTGATGTGAAATTGAGAATTTGTTGTTTTTCACTACTTTTGGAGCTATTTTGATGACTTTTTACACAGATTTGAGCAAAGCAATTTTGAGTATAGATTTGGAAGATTCGAAGTTCGTGTTTGAAGATTTATTGAAGATAAATTGAAGATTTGAAGACTTTGAAGATTTATTTCAAGAGCAAGAATTGAAGATTTGAGCTTAAATTGCGAAGGATTGAAGACAAGCCATGGATAAGCCTTTAAGCTAAGGAATTTTGGATAATTTATATGGGAAAATACTCAGCCCATATAAGCCCATAATTGGAGTTAAAATCCCAATTAATCCCGCCTATATCCAAGGAAATATCCAATTCCCGCTTCTAGTCCTAATAGGATTAGGATTCAGCGCAGTTTTGGTAGAAAATTATAACTTTCTACTCAGACCTCCGTTTTAGGCCCATGAGTACTCGTTGGAAAGCTAACTCTAAGATCTACAATTTTCCTTTGAAGTCCAAGACCCAGTTCTGCCGTTTTCAAGCCCAAAATTGTCGTCGAAGTCCCTGCATGATTTCAGGATTTTTCAGGATCCTATTTTGACTAGGATTTTGGTTCTAGGATGACTTTTAATCTTATAACTTGAGTCTAAGTTAGACTCTAAACCGTCCTAGACCTCTTTCCTACTTAGAATTGAAATTCCTAGGGTTATTTCCACTGTAAATAGCCACCTCCTGTAACACAAATCATATACCACACAACACCCACATACTTTTCATAGTTTTAGATCTATTCTTCTAGTTTTCTTCTAGTTTTTAGGGCTAGGGTGCCGCCACCCTCTCTTTGCATAGAGAGGGGCGGCAACCCTAGGTTATTCAAGAGGAGAATTTCACTCCAAAGTCTTGTAAGTTTTCTTATGCTTTTCATGGATTTTCCTAAATCCATGAGTAGCTAAATTCTTAATACTTCTAATCCTTTGGTGAATTCAATAAATTGATATGGTGAGATTTTTGTCCTTATAATTTAGTATTTTATTTTTGATAGATAGCATGTTAAACTCTGTTTTACACCCTGTTTTATTCCATGATCTTGATTTTTATTGATTTATGCGGCCGATAAAGAGATAATTTGAGAGATCTATTGCTAAGTCAGACGGAATAGTTAGACGCTCGAGTCTGATTGTTTGGTAGCGAATTGATGACGTTTAGTAGACGCTCAATGGGTTTTGCATGCCAGTGATCAGATTTATCTGATTGGTGTATGGTTTTACTTGTTAAGCATGTGTGAAAGAACTAATTAAATAGCATGTTAGGATTTTCTTAGGCCAGTTATCATCAAGGATTTAATACTGAATTCATCTTTTAAATCAAGGACCCATAATCAATTTGATTGTTTTCTAACATTGGAGAAGAAGTATTCTTTTAATTATTGTTTTCTTTCTTAATTGCAATAGATTTAGGTTTAATTTACTTTGTTTTGTTTCTAGTATAATTGCTTTCTTTTTAATTGTTATTCTTAAACCTCTGGTTTTATATATTGTTTTTTAGAGATTTTTAAGGATTGTATCTTCGGATAAAGTCTATCGACCTTCTCTGTGGGATCGACCCCTACTTACCATATCTACTTAGTTAGGATTTTGTGGAGATTATTTTTATGATTGCTGATGACCGATCACGGCCCCAGTGTCAAGTCTGCTCAAAATTTGGGCATTCTGCATTAGACTACTTCCACCGATTTGATCATGGATATCAGTCCTCACAAACCACAAATTCATCGGCACTAATGGCTTCTGCATCTTCAATCTCTCACGATGATGATTGGTTTCCGGATTCTGGCGCTAGCAACCATCTGACAGCAGACCTATCCAACATGTCTATTCACTCAGAATACCAAGGACAAGATCGTGTGAAAGTTGGAAACGGAACAGGTTTGCCTATTAAACATGTTGGCTCATCCAAACTCAAAACTCTTACCCGCCCTCTATACTCTAGTAATGTTCTGCGTGTTACTTTTATTACAAAAAAATTAATCAGTGTTTCTCAGTTTGCCTCTGACAATAATTTTTATTTTGAATTTCACTCTTCTTATTGTCTTGTAAAGGATCAATTCTCGGGTCAGGTCCTTCTCAAGGGCATTTTGCATGATGGCCTCTATCGTCTTCTTCCCATTTCATCAAGTCATTCCTTTCAAGCTTTAGTTGGAGAACGTGTGTCTTCTGATTTTTGGCACCAACGGTTGGGTCACCATTCTCCCAGGATTGTTCAGCAAGTTGTTTCATCAAATAAGTTGCCTGTTAAAGGCAACAGGTCTTTATCTTTTTGTTCATCTTGTCAATTAGGCAAAGCTCATAAGTTGTCTTTTCAATTATCTACTTCTGTTTCTAATAATCCTCTGGATTTAATTCATTCAGATGTATGGGGACCTTCTCCTATTTTATCAAATAATGGACATCGTTATTATGTCAGCTTCATTGATGATTTTAGCAAATACACATGGATTTTTCCTATGTCTCAAAAATCTGAAGTTTTTCAGATATATAAAAAATTCCAAATTCAAGTTGAAAATTTCTTCAATCGAAAGATCAAATCTGTTCAAACAGATTGGGGGGGGGGGGTGAATATTGGTATTCTTCATAAAGTACCCTGTTCTCATACACATGAACAAAATGGAAGAGTTGAACGAAAGCACCGACACATTGTCGAAACAGGTCTCACATTGCTTTTCAATTCTTATGCGCCTTCCTCTTATTGGTATGATGCTTTTTCTACTGTTGTATTTCTTATCAACAGGCTTCCAACACCGACTTTGAAAAACAAAAGTCCATATGAAACCTTGTTTTACAAAATTCCTAATTATAAATTTCTTAGAGTTTTTGGAAGTGCTTGCTTTCCTTTTATTCGACCATATAACTCTAATAAGTTGCAGCCACATTCATTAAGGTGTGTATTTCTTGGATACAGCTCCAAACATCATGGCTACAAATGTCTTCATCTACAATCTGGTAAAATCTTCATCTCCAGACATGTTATTTTTGATGAACTCTCTTTTCCCTTTTCAGAAGCTAGTTCGCAACAGATTCTCTCGAGTCTTACCACAAATCCTTCTCCTTCAAGTTCAATCCCAACTGTCACTCCAGACTCTCCACCTATCTCTCGGTCAAATACGGTATCTCACTCTAGCTCAAGTTCCTCGAGTTCATTTTCTTCCAATCAGTCCTTTTCTCCAAATATTTCTTCCTCATCTTCTTCTAATCAGTCTCTTTCTCCAAGTATTTCTTCCTCGTCCCAAAGTGATTATTCATCATCACCAGGTCATGATTCTCATCAACCATCAATTCCTCCTTCCCTTCCACTCAAAACAACAACCAAAACACATACCATGGTAACAAGAACAAATGATCAAACTCGGAAAAAAAAACCTATCCTGATCATGTTGCTTTCTCATCAACCAAACACTCTTCCATTTTGTTCATGTGTATGAGGACAGGGTACTTTATGAAGAATACCACTTGACTCTAAGAATGTTGAGACATTGCGATATTCACCCCCCCCCCCCAATCTGTTTGAACAGATTTGATCTTTCGATTGAAGAAATTTTCAACTTGAATTTAGAATTTTTTGAATATCTGAAAAACTTCAGATTTCAATCTGATCTTAAAATTACTCCTAGATAATTCCTGTTTATTTTATTCCTTTATCACAATGTATTTCATACTGATGTAAACTCTAATACTATGCACTCCTATAAATATATATACGTTCTGTTCACTTCAATACCAAGTGAAACGGAATTCATTCAAACATCTCAAACTCTATCGCTACCTCAAATTCTATCACTGGCTAAAGCTATTGATTTGTGCACTGCTTTTGATAAGATTTTGGCTAAAGTTACTTTTGAATTATAGACAAATTCAAAGCTTCAAGTCGTCCTCTTTTTTGTATGAATATATTCTTCGATCTTCAAGACTACTTGTTTGAATATTCTTCCCATCCAAGTACATTTGTAACGTTACCAGCAATCGTGAAATTAAAAAGGCACATATATATACTATATATTATTTTTAGTGACTATGGAAATTACTTATAGGCCAAATTGAGGATTAATGTTGTGCCTCCTTTTGGCTTTTTTTGGTCTTTTCACACTTTTCAGTGACTAAAAAGGCCCTCGATGAATTTCCTCCCTTACTTTTCCTGGTGCCCTTTTTGGTAATTTACTATTTTTATATTTATTTATGATTAAGTGTGTTTTAATTACATATTAATTGTGTGTGGATATTAGGATTTACCGATTCAACTCCTTTGCCGGAATTCCAAAGGATTGGTGTTATAAATGTATCTGCAATAATGGTTGATTCATGGGTAAACTATTGACATTCCAGTTATGTATTCCTTTCGTCTTCGTTTCTATTTGGGTGGGTTTCTTCTTCCCTAACATTTATCTGAATTGGTTTCACATGGATTCCGTTCTGTTTCCTAAAATTTCCAGGTGGACGTTGATAAGATCCTTCCATTCAATTTACCAGTGCCTTAGGATGGCATAACCTAAAGTGGGGAGCTTTCACTTCTCACCGCAAAATTTTGAGGTAAATCTGGATTTATTTGTTGATTATATTATTTGATACTTAAATTCAACATTTCCTTAATCCTCTTTCCTAATTGTATAAGATCATCTCAACCTTCCTAATCCAAGATATTAAACTACCTAAGATCCACTATTAAATAGGATTCATCATCGGATAATGACAACTAAACTCATAAGGCAGTCACCAAAAACTGGCGGAATGCTCTCGAAACCAATTCACTTGAGTGAGACAGAGGACAATGGAATTTCGTGTGTAAGGGTGAAATCTATAAATCTACGAAGGAACGCCAAAAGTGAAGGCAGCTCTCTGGGTCCCCGAGTGCAAAGAGGCGGACAAGAAGGAATCGCAAAAAGTTTTTTTTATTATTTATCATTTGACTTCCTTTTTATTGAGGTTTCTATTAGTTGCTTATGTTTAGTATATTTCAACATTTCCAAAAGCACAGTTACCCAATGCTAAGTACAATCGTTTTGTGATGCATTGTGTAAATTACATATACACCTGCAAATGTTCTCAACTAATTCAATTTTCCTATGACAACTATACATGCTCCTTGACTACAAAAAATTAGGCTTTCCTTATGCAAAAACCAAATTCTTCCACCTACCCGAGTTCATTAATTTAACAATTGCAATCAAGATTAAAAAATGGCCGCAGCTAACTATGTTTCTTTAGATAATCAACATACATTTCAAACAACAATTAATATTAGCTTTATTTTGATGAATTATCTAGAAATGGAGGAATAGAATATTAGGTTTGTTTTGATGAATTATTTATAGATGGAGTAGAATTTAGGTAATGTACTTTTAGAATGAAAGAGATGTCATGTGTTTTGCTTTATATATACAAATTATTTGTTTGGATGTATGAGTTTCTCCTAACTGATTAACTTACAGCCGATGCAATATCTTCTTACTAACCGACTTAAACAACTACAAAAAATATAGCCCTAATAAGAAGATGACTGCAGCGCAAGCGCAGGCCGCCCTGCTTGTATACTATATATTATTTTTAGTGACTATGGAAATTACTTAAAGGCCAAATTGAGGATTAATGTGGTACCTCCTTTTGGCTTTTTTTGGTCTTTTCTCACTTTTCGGGTGACTAAAAAGGCCCTCAATGAATTTCCTCCCTTACTTTTCCTGCTGCCCTTTTTTGTAATTTACTATTTTTAAATTTATGATTCAATGTGTTTTAATTACATATTAATTGTGTGTAGATATTAGGATTTACCGGTTCAACTCCTCTGCCGAAATTCCAAAGGATTTGTGCTATAAATGTATCTGCAATAATGGTTGACTTATGGGTAAACTATTGACATTCCAGTTCTGTTTTCCTTTCGTCTTCATTTTTATTTGGGTGGGTTTCTTCTTCCCTAACATTTCTCTGAATTTATTTCACATGGACTCCGTTTTGTTTCCTAAAATTTCCAAGTGGACGTTAATAAGATCCTTCCATTTAATTTAGCAGCGCCTTAGGATGACAAAACCTAAAGTGGGGAGCTTTCACTTCTCACCGCAACATTTTGAGGTAAATCTGAATTTATTTGTTGATTATATTATTTGATACTTAAATTTAACATTTAAGTATATTTCAACATTGAGCTTTCCAAAGGATTTGTGCTATAAATGTATCCTTCTTATTGAGGTTTCTTTAAGTTGCTTATGTTTAGTATATTTCCACATTTCCAAAAGCATATTTAGCCAATGCTAAGTACAAGAATTTTGTGATGCATTGTGTACAACTAATTCAATTTTCCTACTACAACTATACATGCTCCTTGACTACAAAAAATTAGGTCTTCCTTATGCAGAAGCCAAATTTTTCCACCTACCCGAGTTCATTAATTTAGCAGTTGCAATCAAGATAATCAACATACATTTCAAGCAACAATTAATATTAACTTTATTTTGATTAATTATCTAGAGATGGAGGAGTAGAATATTAGCTTTATTTTGATGAATTACCTAGAGATGGAGTAGAATTTAGGTAATGCACTTTTAAAGTGAAAGAGAAATCATGTATTTTGCTTTATATATGCGAATTATTTGTTTCGATGTATGAGTTTCTCCTAACTGATTAACTTACAGCCAATGCAATATCTTCTTACTAACCGACTTAAACAACTACAAAAAACATAAACCTAATAAGAAGATGACTGCAGCGCAAGTGCAGACCGCCCTGCTTGTATTATAGACTTAGGATCAAGCGGGAGATTTTTGTCAGCCAATTATATAATGCCACTTGAAAGCAATTAACTGGCCTTTAAATATAAATAAATATAATACAATTACAGAAGATTTTTTTTTTCTTTTTGGACAGACAATTACAGAAGACGGTTCCTTACAAATGAGTAATTAGTTTTATGGAACCAACCATCGAAGTTTGATTATTACATTTTCATGGCATGTTGTCCATGACATCATTAATAAAACGACATAGGTTAGAGTAGGAAGATCCACCCTCCATCAAAGCCTTCCTACTCTTCTCACTCATTTCTTTCACTCTCTTCCTAACTTCACTATTCTGCTCCATCAAACACCTAATTCCTATCTCTATTTTCATCGCGTTCACAATTTCAGGCTCTTTATCATCTCCACCCACTGGAAATATCTGTATCCTGTAGTCCATTGTGATCTCCACCCCAATTCCCAACTCTTTCACTATCTCAAATGCATTCAACTGTTGCTCTGAATACAGAGGCCATGTAGCAATCGGCACTCCGAACCATATACTCTCGAGTATTGAATTCCACCCGCAGTGCGACACGAACCCACCGATGGCTGAGTGACCCAAGATTGCCACTTGCGGTGCCCACCCGATGATCTTACCAATCCCAAGCGTTCGATCTAAGAACCCCTGTGGCAATACATCTCCCAGATTCTCGTAATCCGTTGGGCTAGCTTTTTTAACCGGTGGTCGGCGTAGAGACCACAAGAACCGGTATCCACTCTGTTCTAGAGCGCACGCAATCTCTTTCACTTGATCCTCATCGAAACTCCCCATGCTCCCAAAGCAAAGAAACACTACCGATGAAGCCGGTTGTCCGTTGAGCCATTCCATGATATCAGCATATTTCTGATCCACCTCACTTGAGCTCTTGAGATTCAATACGGGACCCGCAGGGTAAATAGGGGGTAGCTTACCAATACCATCGGAAAGTGAGCCGACGGTATGGAGTTCCAGCTCTAAGAATGTATTTACCATTATACCCTTGACTTCCCTAAAATGTTTTGCCATTTTGTGGTGTAACATCTCAAAAGGTTCTGGCTTGAGGATATCACTGGGGAAGACTTTAGTTGAAACAGGGTTGACAAAGAAGGGTACCCTGAACTCAATTTCCGAGTCTTGTAACTCGGCCAAGTTGAGCTTTTGCTCATCATAAAGAGCTTGTAGATAAAACTTCAACCCAAGATCAGCTGCACCAGACGTGTAAAAAAGATAGCTAGGAACACAAAATTCGTTAGCCAAATCATTATTGAGAGGAGCCAAAAACATGTCGAGAACGAACCCGGCGAGTTGAGGTGATCCGGGCACTGATCGAACTATGTTGGTGACTGCCTCTACTATGGATGGTTTCTGGGATCGACCGAAATTAGCTAGTGACTTGAAGAAAGGAACATCCTTGTCAAATGGAGGAGGAGGAAGGTTGATGAATTTGATGCGGGCGGAAGCGGTAGTAGCAATGATAGAGTCGAACTCCGTAGAGACAGACGGGTCCGGATTTGAATTATTGAAGAGGACGGCGCTGGAGAGGTTAGAGTTGAGATCCATCAAAAGCTTAGCCACGTTTACCATAGATAAGAAGTGGCCCATTCCTGGCATTGGGATGAAAACTAGCACTGCGTTCTTCGTCATGTCCTTCGAATTCCAGCTTCCAACACCATAAAGATATTGGTCGTTTTTTGTTTCTTTTTCCGTACTTCTTTTTTCGGTTGCAACTTGCATGGCAAATTGCAATCTTGATGCAAAAATTAAAGAATCAATATAGACATAAGAGGAAAAGTGATTCATTGCGAGTGGGTTACACTTACAGTGGTTACCCCGCATTGAACACATTACACATGACATGTAGCCAAAACCATATCAAGGACCAACGTAGGGCAGCTAGTGCAAAGTCCTCTTCAATCATTAATCAACTTTATTTTTTTTTAAACCTTTAATCACTCAGTACTATTTTTTTTTTCTTTAATTTTAATCATTTTGTAAGAAACTTATTCATTTGTCGGTAGTGGCTGCCCAACCCATTTTACTGTTCAAATTCCTTTTTTCATTATCGAATTTCCCTTTTTTTTAAGCATGGATAAGAAGTGGCCCATTGCAGGCGTTGGGATGAAACCCGGTCATGTCATGTGGTTCGAAGTTCCAACTTCCCACACCAGAAAGATAGTCGCTTTTTTTTAAAAAAAAAAAAAAAAATTCTTTTCCCGGTTACATGGCAATTTCGAAGAAAAAATAATAGAGGTTTTTTTTTTTTCAAACCAAAGTACTATGATTTAAAAAGCTTTTTTTTCCCAAAGTATTATATCTTATCTTATCTTACTACTATATAAAATCACGAACTCCAAAATTTTAATTAGGAAATTTCATAAATACCCTTTTTATTATAGTATAATAATTTTTTAATTGGTGTTCTTTTTAGTCATTTAACTTTTATTATTAACTATGAAAAAATATTGTAAATTCACTACAAATTTAATTATTAATTTACTTCTCATAATTATTTGTTATTTATATTTTTTTATTTATTTACTAATTTGTTTTACGTAAAAATTTGAATTAAACAAAAAAATATTCCATCAAATAAAAAACTGGATGAGATTTGAAGTTAAAACTTTTATTTTTGATCACTGAAGTTAAAACTTAAAAGTGGGAATAGTATATCAGTTTAATTTTAATTGGGAAATTTCCTAAATACCCTTTTTATTATAGTATAATAATTTTTTAATTGGTGTTCTTTTTAGTCATTTAACTTTTATTATTAACTATGAAAAAATATTGTAAATTCACTACAAATTTAATTATTAATTTACTTCTCATAATTATTTATTATTTATATTTTTTTATTTATAACTAATTTGTTTTACGTAAAAATTTGAATTAAACAAAAAAAATATTCCATCAAATAAAAAACTGGATGAGATTTGAAGTTAAAACTTTTATTTTTGATCACTAAAGTTAAAACTTAATAGTGGGAATAGTATACCAGTTTTGGTTGGACTACCCACCATCAAAAATAGCCCCAAAACTTTAGTTTATATATAGGAAAAAGATTTAAAAAAAAAGAAAGAAAAAAAGAACCGGAGGTATGAATTATGAAATATAATCCCCCAACCAAAATATGCTTAAGGAGAAAGATAAAAGAAAATTATATTAAACGAAAAGAAAACAAAAGGATTGAGTTTAAGTTCAAGGGTAAGGGTATGAGAGAAAAATTATTTGACTGTAACATCTATTTTTAATCACCATCATCACGTTAAAGTACTAAATCCACGCTTTTTAATTTTTGTTTTTGTTTTCTTCTTCACAACAATAACCAATGGACAAAATAAATATATTACACCTGTTCTTATTTAATTGTGTATTGTTCGTCAAATAACTCCATCTTTGAAAATGTTTTTAATAGAAATATATGAAACAAAATAAAATTTTAAAATAATACTCATAAATCTTGAAACACAAAACTTTTTGATACATGTTTTTTGAAATTTTAGTTCTACATATATTTTTTAAAAAATAATGATCAAAGATATGAGGATATCATGACTAAGAATGGACAATCAAATAATATACCACTCACATAATAAGCTAATAACAAACCAATAAAATTATGACACTTAAAACAATTCTACTTATACTTTTTTTTAGAAATAAACTTTTTGATTAATAAGATTGGAATTACAAACGCACAGGAAGACCCATACACCGCTACATGATTAGTTACATTACCAAAACGCTAATCTATGAGCCAACAAACAAATCCCTTCCCCAACAATTACAAATGAAAACTCATAACACCCGGCTCTTGAACCTAGAAACTAGAAACTATGCCTACCTATAAACCAAATAAACAAACAAATAAAATACAAATTAAACTCACATTTCGTGAGAGTTGAATCCAAGACCTCATGATCCAGATATTCTGGAACTAAGAGTCCAGTACCTACCACCAGGCCAAATGCCCGATGGCAATTCTATTAATACTTGGTTTAATAACTTTATATATTTTTTAGTTAATAGTTTTAGGGTACTATAATAATTGTAATTAATAATTTACTTCTCATAATTATTATATTTAATTTATTTTTCTTCTTTTTCTTATTTGAAGGACTTTATTTTTTGCACCTGAGCATTTGGCTCAATGGTAAGGTGCATGCTCCCTGGACCTTGAGGTCTCAGGTTCAACTTCCACCGTATTTAATGCGTGTGGGTTATGTGCTGCTTTATTAGTTTGTGTTTAATTGCTCATGGAGATCAAAGAGAATGAACCAATGTTATGTAAAGGAACTTGCTTAATTATGGAAATCTGGGAGTTAGTCAAAAATCTCTACGGCGTTCGCTTTGTTCACACAAAAAAGGAAGCTAATATTTGTGCTCATTGTTTTAGCTAAATTTGATTGTAATATGTTTGCTAGGTATGTGTGGTACGGGACTTATCCCCCGGTGTTTGTAATCTAGACTCTTTGATTGAATGAATCTACTACTAAATAAAAGGACTTTATTCTTCTTCTTGATATAGCCTTAAAAACCACATTCAAGCTCAAAGTTTAAATACTGATATATAGTACATAGCATTCGTTTTAAAAAAGAAAAAGATACTTAGTTAGTTCTTGATAACCTGATACAGAAGTTATGAGTAAAACTGAAATCCTTATGTGCCATACTTACTTCCCATTGGTTTCTTTGTAATCAAACGGTATAAGTGCATAATCCTAAAAAAAAACTCAATTCCGCATTATGATATAGTCACACGTAAATATTTCTAAGATAAACTGATAACATTAATTTGTCGCACCTTTAGAAAGAAAAAAAAAAGATAAATTTACCAAAAACATGTTTGGAGCTTAATGGTGAAAGAGGAGCAATAAAATGCACAATCAAAGTCTGAAAATAATTTGGGAAGGACGAAAGACAATCTTCTCCACTGGAATTGTAAATAAAGTTATACTATATTTTATATTTTTCAAATAAGAATAATAATACTATTAATAAGTATGCAATACTACAAGCATAACTTTTTTTGGTAAATTTTAATCATTGGGGTTTAAATTTTGACACTTAACTATTGTTAAGGATTTAATAACGAAAACTTAACTCAATCTCAAAATTTAAACCTTAAGGATCATATTTGTTCCACTCAAAACCACATGGTATATATATAAAGAATCCTTATAATAAATGTATGAGAGTATTATATTGAGGGTTTTTTTAGGGGTACAAGTAAAATTAGAAAACAAATAAGTCGAGAACCAAAATTAGAAAACATAGCCTTTTACAATTGCCCGAATCTTGAAAGCATATCAAAGATGGAATTATCCGGCAAAACATTGAAGTTGATCAAAGGAGAAAGTCGGGGTGGGAAGGTGTGAAGTGGAAGGAAACAAAGTATAAAAGTCCGCCATAATATGATCTGATACACATATTTTCCCCAATAAACAATGAGGAAGTTGTAATGACGCAATTGGCACATCATAGAAATCAATCTGACAATCAAACCAAAATTACATAGGATGGTTATTAAATTTTCATACCGTAATTACCAAAACTTCATATGGAGGTTATTAAAACTTCATAATGTAATTATCAAAATTTCATATAGAGGTTACCAAAATTTCATAAAAATGTTATCAAAATTTCATACGAAGGTTATTGAAATTTTATAGTGTCATTATCAAAATTAATTAGAACGTTAACAAAATTTCCTAGGAAGGTTAACAAAATTTCATAGGGAGGTTATGAAAATGTTACGGAGAGGTTATCAAAATTACATATAGAGGATATCACAGTTTCATTCCCATAGGGAAGTTAGCGAAATTTCATAGTGTGGTTATCAAAATTTTATGAGGAGGTTATCAAACTTTTCATAGTGCGATTACCAATTTTTTATTGTGATTATCAAAATTTCACATTGAGGTTACCAAAACTTCATAGGGAGGTTACCAAAATTTCATCGGGGGTTACCAAAATTTCATAGGGAGGTTGCCAAAAGTTTCATAGTGGAGTTACCAAAATTTCATGGGAAGGTTACCAAAATTTCATAGGCAAGTTACCGAAATTTCATAGTGAGGTCACCAAATTTCATAGTCAGGTTACCAAAATTTCATATGGAGGTTACCAAAATTTCATAGTAATTAAGAAAAATTATAAGTAAAAAAAATAACAATAAATTTATAATTAACTGTATGAAGTAAAGTATGTAATATGTATCTCTCCCACAACCATATCTTAACGTTCCTATCTCTCAGTCTTTTTTTGCTTTTTTTTTTAAGTTCTATAATATTTCTTGAGAATACATCTTCATCATTATTGAATTTGTTTTGGGTCTTTTTGTGAGGGAATGATTTCCTTCATCTCCATCTTATATTTCTTCCTTTTTATAGAATAAACTGAGGTTTTTGTGTTTAGCAATGGTAGGAAACCTAAACAATGGATTTTAGTTGATGATTTAAAGCTAAAATAGACTTAGACAATTGAGAATGATGGATAAAAAAGAAACTGATATTTTTCGTATGATTGTTAAATTGAACTATCACATGATCAAGTTCTAATAAATTGGGATTTTCTTCAAATTTTGTTTTAATTGGAATTGGGAAAAAGCCAAATAAGATATAGCCTATTTAAATCTTCATCATATATAGTAGTATATTTTTATTTGAATGACTTTATTCTTCGCACCTGAGCATTTGGCTCAATGGTAAGGTGCATGCTCCCTGGATCGTGAGGTCTCAGGTTAAACTCCCACCGTATCCAATGCGTGTGGGTTTTGTGTTGCTTTATTAGTTTGCATTCAGCTGCTCATGGAGATCAACAAGAATGAACCAATGTTATGTAAATGAGCTTGCTTAATTATGGAAATACGAGAGTTAGCCAAAAATCTCGACGGCATTGCTTTTTTCACACAAAAAAGGAAGCTAATATTTGTGCTCATAGTTTTAGCTAAATTTGATTGTAATATATTTGCTAGCTAAGTGCGGTACGGGACTTATCCCCCGGTGTTTGTAATCCAGACTTTTTGATTGAATGAATCTACTACTAAAAAAAAAGGACTTTATTCTTCTTCTTGATATAGCCTTAAAAACCATATTCAAGCTCAAAATTTAAATACTGATTAATAGTACATAACATTTGTTTTTTTTTTAAAAAAAGGTACTTAGCTGGTTGCTGATAGCCTGATACAGAAGTTATGAGTAAAACTGAAATCCTTATGTGTCATACTTACTTTCCATTGGTTTCTTTGTAATCAAACAGTATAAGTGCATAATCCTAAAAAAAGACTCACTTCCGCATTATGACATAGTCACACGTAAATATTTCTAAGATCAACTGATAACATTAATTTGTCGCACCTTTAGAAAGAAAAAAAAAAGATAAATTTATCAAAAACATGTTTGGAGCTTAATGGTGAAAGAGGAGCAATAAAATGCACAATCAAAGTCTGAAAATAATTTGGGAAGGACGAAAGACAATCTTCTCCACTAGAATTGTAAATAAAGTTATACTATATTTTATATTTTTCAAATATGAATAATAATACTATTAATAAGCATGCAATACTACAAGCATAACTTTTTTTTGGTAAATTTTGATCATTAGGATTTAAATTTTGACACTTAACTACTGTCAAGGATTTAATAACGGAAAACTTAACTCAATCTCAAAATTTAAACCTTAAGGATCATATTTGTTCCACTCAAAACCAAATGGTATATATATAAAGAATCCTTATAATAAATGAATGAGAGTATTATATTGAGATTTTTTAGGGGTACAAGTAAAATTAGAAAGCAAATAAGCCAATAACCAAAATTAGAAAATATAGCCTTTTACAATTGACCGAATCTTGAAAGCATATCAAAGATGGAATTATCCGGCAAAACTTTGAAGTTGATCAAAGGAGAAAGTCGGGGTGGGAAGGTGTGAAGTGTAAGGAAACAAGGTAGAAAAGTCCGGCATAATATGATCTAATACACATATTTTCCCCAATAAACAATGAGGAAGATGTAATGACGCAATTGGCACATCATAGAATTCAATTTGACAATAAAACCAAAATTACATAGGAAAGTTATTAAAATTTCATACTGTAATTACCAAAACTTCATATGGACGTTATCAAAACTTCATAATGTAGTTATCAAAATTTCATACAGAGGTAACCAAAATTTCATAAATATGTTATCAAAATTTCATACGAAGGTTATTGAAATTTTATAGTGTAATTATCAAAATTAATTAGAACATTAAAAAAATTTCACAGGGTGGGAGGTTATCAAAAAATCCTAGGAAGGTTAACAAAATTTCATAGGGAGGTTATGAAAATGTTATGGAGAGGTTATCAAAATTACATATAGAGGACATCATAGTTTCATTCCCACAGGGAAGTTAGCGAAATTTCATGGTGTGGTTATCAAAATTTTATGAGGAGATTATCAAAATTTTCAGAGTGCGATTACCAATTTTTTAATGTGATTATCAAAATTTCACACTGAGGTTATCAAAACTTCATTGTGTGGTTATCAGAATTTCACAGTGTGGTTATCAAATTTTCATAAGGAGGTTATCGAAATTTCACAATGAGGTTATCAAATTTTCGCGGTGTGGTTATCAATATTTCTACGTTAGAGCATGAAAACAACTACCAACATAGAAACATATTAAAAAATTAGAACAAATTTGGTTTCTCATCATTACATTTGAATAAAGTTTACTAAAAAGTGGACTCCCCAATTAAAGCTTTCAAAACCTAAAACTAATTGAACTTCACAATTTTTGTTCACGATTTTGCGCGTTTGTGCACATAACGTTATTCTTGAGAAAATGTTCATTCTGAATGCGTTACTTGTGTAACCAACGTTCAGATGTCGTTTTTCTGAGGTAGTAGACCTCATTGGAAAGTGACTTGACAAACAAACCTTTTCTTCAAAGCCTAAAACCTCAACTTCACATTTTTGTGCGTGCGTAAAACATTATTTATTTGAAAATGACCAGAATGATTTTTTTTTTTGAAACCAACGCTCTAATGTCATGTATCGAAGTCAGTAGATCTTATTGAACAATTGGCTCGCCAAACAAAACTTTCTTTAAATCCTGAAACCTCAACTTCATGGTTATGTAAACAAATATAACTCTCAAATGCCGTGTCTCGAACTAAGTAGAGTTTATTGGAAACTAGGCTTACCAGATAAAGTTTTTTTAAGAAGACAAAAACATTAGCTTCACAATTTTCTACGTTTCCACACAAAACATTGTTCTTGAGAAAATACTCATTCCAAATGCCTTTTTTTTTGTGAAACCAAAGCTCAAATCGTGTCTCGGAATAATTTGACAAATTATATAATAAACGAGTTCAAATTTGTTGATACATATATAACCTTTTCATAGCCGTTATAGTTTTTTCAGTAATTAAGTATTGTAAATTTGATAATCGCATTTATTGATTAAATTGTTACCAAAATTACTTATTATTAGATGTTATTGCATTTGTTCGTGTAAAGCATTTTTCATAACTACATAATTTTTTTAGTAACTGTGTATAATAAATTTGATAGCATCCATTGTTGATGAAATTGTTAACCAATGAAAATTTACTGAATTTGTTGGTTCACGTATAGTTTTTGATACTATATATAACTTTTCAATAACTAATTACTTTAAATTTGATAACTTCTATTATTGATAAAATGGTTAACAAAATTTACTTATAATGAAAAATTGATGAGTTTAACGGCCTCCGCCCCGGCAAGGGTAAGAACACAAGTTTGATCTCCCGGAAGTACAGTTGTTGGGAGGGCTTTAACCTTCACGCTCCCGATCCGAAAGGGATTAGTCGCATGCCCTAAGGGCTTGGGGATACCCTTGGTTAAACTATAAAAAAAAATGATGAGTTTATTCCCAATAATTTTTAGAATTTGGACAAATTTATAAAAAACATTATATTACACAACATGTAAATTAAAATCAGTTTTTTCACCAAATTTTAACCCCACGTGTGGAACACGTGGCAAAGTACTAGTTTTTAAAAATAGATATTTCCCAAACTATTGTGTTTTCTGCCATCATCACCATTTTCTTATTTTCAAATTTTTAAGAAAAAAAAAGAAGGGAAGGACGTTTATGTTGTTTTTGTTTTGGAATTTGTTCAAATGCTGTTCGATCTCCATATATTCAAAGAGTCTCTCTTACAAGCCAATAAACATATAAAAATTCTAAATCTTTATATACATTCGTTTTCAGAGTTAATCAATTTATGGACTATACAAAGGAGAGTTAATCAAATTTTATTGTTACTACTTGTTTATTTGTTAGGCACATATTTTCCTATATTTTATATGTTAATTTGATTTGATTATGTGTCGAAATCTATGTAATTGATACTTAATTTGTTCATAGTTATGTTATAGGTACATGTTGGAGTGATTCAAGACAAAAGGAGCTAATTTGAAGTTATTCAGAGCTTTGCTGAAAAATATTGTTTCAACCTTCAGAAAGGTCGAACCAGGAGTTGCGAAATTAAAGTTGGAAATGAGAAGTTGCGTGAGAGACAACTTCTTTTGGCCCAAATTAGCAGCTGGATATTTTCACATATTTAAGTCTTGGTAAAGACTCAAATACCCTTATACTTAATTTTGTTGGTTATTTTATTTATTAGGTAATTTTTTAATTTTATAATTAATTATTTTAATTAGGTTAAAACCCTTATTTAAGGGGGATAGCCGCCAGTTAAGATAGTTCTTAAGTTTTAGTTTTAGGTTTTTCGTTACTTTCTCTCAAGAATGGAGGTTTTCACTATGACTCTTTTGTAAACAATCTTTTCTAGTTAATTCATATTTTAAGACTTCAATCTCTTGGGCATTTGATTTGTGAGACTCTGCGCTTATTCATTTATCTTGTAAGTATTTCAATTTTCACTAAAAACTATTGGAACGATTTCATGCTTGATTATAGCCGCCAATTAAGATAGTTCTTAAGTTTTAGTTTTAGGTTTTTTCGTTGCTTTCTCTCAAGAATGGAGGTTTTCTCTATTCTTGATTTGTTTGTAAACAATCTTTTCTAGTTAATTCATATTTTAAGACTTTCAATCTCTTGGACATTTGATTTGTGAGATTCTACGTTTATTCATCTATCTTGCAAGTATTTCAATTTTTTTTGAAAACTATTGGAACGATTTCATGCTTGATTTTGTAGAAATCTCATGAGATTTCTATATGCAATCGTAGGTAATCACTAAGTAACAACTTAGAGTAGCCCTCTATAAGAGAATTTTGGGAATAGGTTGAATGTTGCAAGTATTTGTGAACATTATTTATTGTTAGCTAAGTTTTTTAGTTCTTAAGGCAAAAAGTTATTTGAATCTAGTAGGCGTTCGAAACTAGGTTAATACACTTGTTAGGATTTAGTCTAGGACGTGAGTCATAACTAATGAAGAATAAGGAAGAATAGGGTTTAATTGGCGTTTAGAAGTTTATCTATGCTATCTACTTATAAGTTTGATATCAATTGATGCGAAGGATCAAATACTTTTATCCAAAGAGTGCGATTGTCTTGAAATTTGAACTTTAGTTATATTATCTCCTTGATTTTCTACCTTTGTTATTTATTTAGTTTAATTACCTACTCCACAAAAACCCCATTTAGTTTAATTCACAACTTTAGGAAAGATAATTTGTTTATACCTCAATTTATACTTGAGGGTAAATATGTCTTTGACCTTGAAAGATTAAGATGTGTGACTCAGATTCAAACTAAAAACCTAAGTTTATCAGGATTCATTGCCACCTTAATTCTAAGTCAGATAAGAAAATGATTTATTTTCTTATTTTTCCTATTAATTGGGCCGAATTTTTGGAGATAATTTATAATAATAATAATAATAATAAT